>CABFOV010002909.1:42895-64802 GCA_902141375.1 Timema poppense | reverse complement strand
GTGTTTTGGGTGGGGTCGCATTGCCTGTTGTTTTAGCTTTATGTTTTATTTTTCAAGTGAGTTTATTGATTATAGGAAGGTGCGAAATTCAAATAGAAATGTAAGTTATCGATTGGCCTCCCTTTGGTTATTCCACTCTGATCGGTTCATTCCGACTTAGTTTACTTTGGCAGTCTTGTGACGCTGCTATCTTAACATCCCCCCCTTCACCCCCTTTTCGCCCCGCATGTCCTTCCCACCGTAACCTTTGAGACTTCATTATCCTTAACAATGTCTTGTGATGAGTACAAGGTATGAAACTCATCAATATGTAACCTATTCTACTCCCCAGTAACCTTATCCCTTTTTGTACCAAATATCTTCCCAAGCACTTTGTTTTCGAACATCCTAAATTTATTTTCGTCATTTAAGGTAGGCTACCACGTTTCAAACCTTTAGAGAGCAGCTGGTAAAATGGTTTTGTGTATTCTGAGCTTACATTCGTTGAAAGCAGGCGAGACGCTAACAACTGACTGAGTAATAGCATGCATTTCCCGACTGTATTCTTTTCATAATTTATAATTTAATATCGTTATTGTTATATATTTTTTTATCACCGCGTCTTAATACTCATTTGGGTTATATGCCTATTTACAAATTGCTCTAATTTGTCAGTGATGAGAAAGGTTGAGCTATGAGAAGGGTAGAGTGTAACACCATTTAGGGAAAACCACTCTCATTGTACCCGATCGGGCTCGAACCCGATCTCCCCGTCATTGGCAGCTAGTCTATTGCGAGGATAGCGCCCTAGACATTGCGGCTACTGAAGCGAGTAAATGTTATTGCTAGTTAAAATTGTTACTAAATACTTAAAATAAGACATAGTAAGTGGACTAATGGTCACTCTCCGAGGAAAACTGGAGAACGATAGTTTAATTTAGTAAAAATGGTAAATGTTTTCTGTAAAACCTTGGGGGGAAGTCGGGGATATTTTATAAAATATGCCTTCTAACCAGCCTATTTTTTTATGGAAGATGCTTTTCGGATGGTCGCGAGAACTCTCTTCACGTATATATGTAATCATTGAATTGGTCGGTAAAGTAACAGCACCTACATCGGTTTTGTTGTCCCGTGCCAAGGCGCCATGTTTATTTTGATTGTAAAGCCATTTCATGAACATACAAATCTGATATTTGTTTACGTATGAACATAAACGTCTAGCCTTGTTGCTATTTAACGCGACCTTGTTTATTGTGCGCCGTGCCATAATGTTATTGCGAACGATGAAAATGTATGTCCTTGAATTATTGCCTAAACAGTGGCGTATGAACTGTGAGGCTACAATGGTATAGCGTCCCACCCCCCTCCTTTTTTTTGCACCGTGTTTTATACCACCTATTCAGTTTATATACATACACTAATTGCGCTGGTGAGTTAGGGATAAGGAAGGTTGCGTTTGAAGGGAGAGTGGAAAACCAATTAAGGAAAACTACGCTCACTACACTCGACCGGGATTCGAACTCCGATTTCCTTTTCATTGGCAGTCTAGTTTATTGCGAGAGGGTGACACCTCGGCAGATTTTAATTGGCTCGCAAAATATTTAGCAAACAAACAATTATGTTCTTAAAAATAGACTAATAACTAACTTACCTTATGAGAAATATTGAGTGTACATTTTTTGCTCAATTTTTTTTTCTATCGAACCGGCAGACCATTTTTTGTTCTAAACCCATACAGCCCATGCTATCACAATGGTTGTTGACCCCCGCTATAGACCATGCCGCCACTGAAGCAAGTCACATTTTGATTGAATGGCACAGGCCTAATGTATCCACCCATACTCTAAAATAAAAATACTATCTCGAGCGCTAAATCTCTATATTCAATCAACGGTTGGAATTAAATGTGCAGTATTTTAATAAAACTTTTTTTAGAGCAATATTGTGAATTGTGTACAAAAGAATGTGTGTGTTAACAGTCAGAAATTTCCTTTAAAACCACGAAAACATCGTATAATTTTTTTTCGAGAGAAACTCAATGCTATTTAACTATCGGAAAATGCCTTTAACTGCCATAAAAAGGTTATAAAGACACCCATTAAAACATTACTATTTAACTATCGGAAAAGCCTTTTATTGTCTTGAAAGACTTTCAGAGAAACCTATTTCTATTTAATTATCCGAAAATACCTTTAAATGCCACTAAAATCTCTATTCAAATATCGGAAAATCCCGTTGTCATTAAAACCTTTTAGAAAAAAACCATTACTATTTAACTCTCGAAAAATGCCTTTTATTGTCATGACAAACTTTGAGAGAAACTAATTACCACATAACTATCGGAAAATAGCTATAATTCCCATGAAAAGCTTTTAGAGAAACTTATTATTATTTAACTATCAAAAATGTATTTTATTGTCATGCCAAACTTGTAGAAACACTTATTACTATTTAACTACAGGAAATTGGTTTTAATTGCCATGAAAAGCTTTTAGGGAAACTGATTACTATTTAACTATCGAACAATGCCTTTAGCTGCCATAAATACAGTGTTTAAATAGATTCTTGACTAAACATGGCCAAAGTTAAATATTTACTGAAGAAGGCCCCAAACACCCTTATACATTAGTTGCAGCAACAACTTCACCCCCCTTTTCTCCCTACAAAATAATGTAACTGCACCTCTGGTCTTAAATTAGTACCTGATGATTAATTTTGTCTGCAATGACCTGATTATTTATTGATGACTTTTAAAATTCTATTTTTAGAGTAGTAGTTCGCTAGCTCGATAGGTATGCTCGGTCAGTGGAAGCACGTGTGTCTTAACCGACTTAATTAAAGCTCCTGGGTTTGTTGTGGGGGGACGGGGGGTAACAAAACACGCTGCGATAAATTTGGTTGTTGTATCTTTTCTAATAGGATTCTCTGTCCGTGAAAATCCTGTCCAGGAATAAAATTTCTTAAATAAGCACACTTTTCTCACGGCCTCAGATCTCTCTGCAGCTAGCCCCCTCTCCCCGTCCCTCAACCTAAAAGGGGCAAGGATTGAGCCATTTTTCAGGGTGTCTACCGATCGTGAAAGTCATGTGAAGGTCATGAAATTGGCCTCCAGGTCATAATTGTGAGAAAATTTGATTTTTCATATAAGAATAGTAATTTTTTTTTCTCGATACCTCCGAGAGAAAGTATTGTGATATTAAAAAAAAGTCAAACTCTTGCGTTTGATTAATGTCGACGTTTCATGACCCCCTGAAACGAATAAAAAAAAATAGTTTTCGCAGTGCCTGTCTGTATGTATGTTGTTGTTGGTGACCTGGCGGTCTAGGGGTAAGGTGTCAGACTTCTATGCTGGCGGCCGGGGTTCAATCCTCGGTCCCGGCAAAGATTTATCTGATTACCAAACCCTTCCTTCCCCTCTGACAAGACATCTTGTGAATGTGGGGAATGCCAGGCCTCCACCGTGGTTCGGATTCCACGTTAAACTGTAGGTCCTCCATTTAATCTTACAATCACCCTACCATTACACATTAGCGTAAGTGCGTATAACCCGAACGGGTAGTAAGACGCGGTGCTAATAATAATAATGTATGTATGTTTACCTCTGGCTAGAGCAGAGATTATTTTACCAATTGGGCCAAAACTTGGTATCTGTGATTTTCATAAGCTCCTCCCGAGGTTTTTTTTTTTTTAATTAGTCAATTAGATATGCAACCCTAAATTTAAGGGTATTTTACCGAAGGGCAGAAAGAAAAAAATATTGATTTTCTCGAAACTCGCTCTAACGATTCTATTTTTATATCTAGACACTGTTTATCATTATAAACAAGATTGCATTTCTCATGAAAATGACTTTGAGAGTACTTTACCTAAGGGGAATTTATCAATTTTGATAATTTCTACGCAGTTATTTGAGATACAAAATAACTTATGATTGTAAAGTTACAGTACTATTAAAGATACAAATCTTTTACTTGGAAATATATTTTTATAAACCAATAATTTCTTATCTATAAGCAAATATATTATATGATGTGTAGTAAAGGTCTTGGAAAATTAATTTGAATCTCAAGTTCTTTGGTGGACAAAGATGTTTCTCTTTTCCCAATTTTTCTATAAGTGTTTCTAGTTCCTTATGCCATAGAGTAAGTAACAATGTATATTCTTTCATTTATATTTTATGATTTTTGGTTTAGTGTTTCTACGTTAAACAATAATTTGTAGACTTATTTCGTTTCACAATTTTTACCAGTTTTTAGTAAATTGTCTATTTTAAGATAGAAGCGGGAGAAAGTTTTTGCAGTGCAATGCACCTTACGATTTATTTTATTAAATTTACAACTACTTCCCAGTGATTACATAGATCAGAAATGAGAAAATCTTATATTGACGAAGAACTTAACATTTTTAATTAATTTAATCATATGGATTTTATTTTAGTCATGAATATCCATGTACCATAAGTCATGAAAAAGCAATTAAATTTGGCTTTATAATTCATTAGACACACTGTTCTTGGATATTAAAAATATTTTTGAAACTTAAAAAAAATCATGTCATCTATAAGTAGGGCTATATTTGTACTCATGGGACTGGCAAATTTAATCCTGGACTAAAATTTTTCCGTAATTCGGTATATATCCCTAACTTTGAAACCCCACACCAGCTCTCAACAGCGTTACGTGATTTATGGATTACCAGTAGCGTGTCAAGTGCCTGAAAACAACACCAAACGAAAGGGTGGGGGACTAACCTGACGCACGCACGCGCTGCCCAGTGATTCTCCTCACGCGAGACGCGGGATCAATCCCTTCACTGTTGTGTAGGTAAGAGGGGGTAAGCACACCTGAATGTTCCTTAAACCTTGGCTCGTGCCCTTATCAATGATTTAACTAGTTCAATTTTTTAAACAATACTAAAATTAGACGTGCCCTTTTATTGATGTCAAGCCTTTTTTTTTACTAACATACAAAAAACCTTGAATACTAATGAGACAGTCAGGAAACGCATGCTATTTTTTATTTATTTTAGGTATTTAACGTGCACTTTCTGGTCCGACGGATTATATTAGCCCACGAAAATTTCTCTGATCTCGAGAGAAAGGACCCTACCAATCTTTCCGGAAAAGGTATTTTCACACCTTCCAGGGTTATTTTTACATACCAAAATCGACATGGGACCGACGGCTTTATCTCCCTTTTCGAAGTAAATTGTGCTACGGATTTTTTATTGATCAAAGTATGAACCCATGCTCATCGGTTTCTGAGGCAAGCACTTTATCCCAAGACCACCGAAGTTAATTCTATTACTTGGTCAGTAAATTGTTAACATTTTGCCTGTTGTAAATAAATGTAAAACTCAAGAATATACAAAACAATGATTTCACCGATTGTTCTTTATACAGTTGTGAAATTTGATATTTTTACCTTTCATAGTGAGAATATTTATTTAGGGCGTTCGAAAACAAAGTACTTGGGAATATATTGGGGCCAAAAAGGGATGAAGACACAGGGGATTAGAGTATTTTATATAAAGATGGGCTACATAGTCTGTAGTCATCACCAGACATTGTTAGGAAAGTCAAGTATTACGGGATTGGCTGGGCAGGACATGCAGAGCGAATGGAAGAATATAGAACCTTATTCGGGGTCTTGACTGGTAACCCAAATGGGAGAGACCATTGGGAAGACCTAACCGCAAATGGGAGGATAACTTTAGAATGTACTTGAAAGAGATAGTGTGTAATGATGTGGAATGGATAAAATTAGCTGAAGATAATGATAGGGTGTAATGGGGTGGACTGGATAGAACTAGCTCAAGGTAGGTATAGGGTGTAGTGGGTGGACTGGATAGAACTAGTTCAAGATAACGATAGGGTGTAGTGGGGTGGACTGGATATAACTAGCTCAAGATAACGATAGGGTGTAGTGGGTGGACTGGATAGAACTAGTTCAAGATAACGATAGGGTGTAGTGGGTGGACTGGATAAAACTAGCTCAAGATAACTATAGGGTGTAGTGGGTGGACTGGATAAAACTAGTTCAAGATAACTATAGGGTGTAGTGGGTGGACTGGATAAAACTAGCTCAAGATAACGATAAGGTGTAGTGGGGTGGACTGGATAGAACTAGTTCAAGATAACGATAGGGTGTAGTGGGTGGACTGGATAAAACTAGCTCAAGATAACTATAGGGTGTAGTGGGTGGACTGGATAGAACTAGTTCAAGATAACGATAGGGTGTAGTGGGTGGACTGGATAAAACTAGCTCAAGATAACGATAGGGTGTAGTGGGTGGACTGGATAAAACTAGCTCAAGATAACGATAGGGTGTAGTGGGTGGACTGGATAGAACTAGCTCAAGATAACGATAGGGTGTAGTGGGTGGACTGGATAGAACTAGCTCAAGATAACGATAGGGTGTAGTGGGTGGACTGGATAGAACTAGCTCAAGATAACGATAGGGTGTAGTGGGTGGACTGGATAGAACTAGCTCAAGATAACGATAGGGTGTAGTGGGTGGACTGGATAGAACTAGCTCAAGATAACGATAGGGTGTAGTGGGTGGACTGGATAGAACTAGCTCAAGATAACGATAGGGTGTAGTGGGTGGACTGGATAGAACTAGCTCAAGATAACGATAGGGTGTAGTGGGTGGACTGGATAGAACTAGCTCAAGATAACGATAGGGTGTAGTGGGTGGACTGGATAGAACTAGCTCAAGATAACGATAGGGTGTAGTGGGTGGACTGGATAGAACTAGCTCAAGATAACGATAGGGTGTAGTGGGTGGACTGGATAGAACTAGCTCAAGATAACGATAGGGTGTAGTGGGTGGACTGGATAGAACTAGCTCAAGATAACGATAGGGTGTAGTGGGTGGACTGGATAGAACTAGCTCAAGATAACGATAGGGTGTAGTGGGTGGACTGGATAGAACTAGCTCAAGATAACGATAGGGTGTAGTGGGTGGACTGGATAGAACTAGCTCAAGATAACGATAGGGTGTAGTGGGTGGACTGGATAGAACTAGTTCAAGATAACGATAAGGTGTAGTGGGTGGACTGGATAGAACAAGCTCAAGATAGGGATAGATGGCGTATTTTGAAAGTGCGGCAATGAACTTTCGAATTCCCAACGCCATATACAGTAGTAAGTAATCATGTGTGGGCCTCCTAATGATAGTTAATTTCTAACTATTCGTATTATTGATGTTGGTCGGGAACTTCTAATCAAAACTCTATTATGTTACCTATTTGTACTTTTGTTCTAGTACCATATCGTATCTTATAGAATTTGGCTTCTACACCCGAGTTTTGTTTTAGTACCATATCTTCTCTTATAGAGTTTGGCTTCTACACTCGAGTTTCATAGGAAGGGCTACAGCTGAATAGTTGCTAGATCTACTTTCGCGTATTCATACGTCAAGTTAAGTGATCTGCATCTTTTATGTTTGATAGCTATTATCAATACCCATAAAATTATACAAATAATATAATAAAAGGTTAGCCACAAAAAATTATGTTTGTATTTTCTTAAAGTTTCTTTATACTAAACTCCTATTATAGTTTTAGGTGTTGTTAATTTTTTTAAGTTGACTGCTAATAAAAAAAATGTATACGCGTTTGATCACCCGTTCGGGCTATTCGCTTATTTATACTAATGGGCTAGGAAGAAAGAGGGTAGAATATAGAATAAATTGTTGTTTAGATTTGTTTAGATGAAAAGTAATATAAATTATGGGAGAAAAAAAACCTCCTTCAAAACACCTAGCTGAGACTCGAAGGAAAACCAGGACAGACTCGATTGAAGCCGGAATCCATGACTGTAGTTCACATTTGCATGGTTTGGTGTATTGGTTCATGTAAGTCAATGTCGTGTCGTGTTGCCAGGCTAATTATAGTTTGTCTAGAGTGCAGCTATGATATGTTCTCATCACTCAGTATAGCACTCATTGGCCAGGTATCAACGGAAATACATTATCGTGTGATGTATATAGAGCAGTACTTTTGTGTGATCTTGCAAATAGGAACAGAGTTGGGGAGGTTACGTCACAGGTACGGTTTTAACGAGCTTTGCTTACCGTGGTAACATTCCACGACAAGACGAAAGAAGATCCAGAAAATGTCGGACGAGATTCAATCCACGGTGGGCCCTACTTACAAGATTATTGAGGAACCGTCACAACATGATGGTCTACTTGTTTGAAAGACGTTGTTTATTAAGTCGACTGGCGGGACGAGGTTATTGAGTGCTGACATTAGCACATTCCTCTACCAATTAGCCGCCACTCGGTTGGTTAGAGAGGATTCTGGGACACCGCAGCCTTGCCAATGGTATCAGCTCAATTCTACTGGTATTCTCATTTCACCTTCTGTACAATCCCTTCGACCCACTGTCGAGATGTGAGACGGAAAATGTTAAAAACGGTGAAATTTTCAGCCATTTAAATTGAACAAATTAATGCATTTGATATTTCCCAAGTTTTAAAAGTTCATACCACAGTTAAATTTCTCCCAAGCACCTGAAGCATTATCGATTGAGTTACAATAAAAGCCAAATCAGCGATTCCGGTTCTCTTTATCACACTCACATATCGACTACAGCGCATGGAGGATGAATATGTCCCTAGCATTAGGTCTGCTCTGGATATGATCTATCAATACTTCAGTGTTATAATAAAAACAATGCTTTGGTGGCCGCATGGTATAAGGCGTAACTCTCGCATTAGACTAGACTGCTGATAGCGAATCCCGGTTGAGTGTTTTTTTCCTAAATGGTTTTCAACTCTCACTCCACGAAAATGTGGGTACACTTCATCTAAATAAACCTTTATTATATATTCCATTCGCCGTAGGAATTGACTTCTGAAAGGCCCTTTTCCCTACCATAAATCTACTATATAGTAGGATATTGGTAGGAAAAAAGACCTTTCAGAGAGTAATTCCTACCGTGAATGGAATATACCTAACACATTAGTATAATTAGTATATAGGCGAATAGCTCGAACGGTTAGTATGACGCAGTGCTAAAAATAATAAACATTTACGAATACACCCCCTTCCGTGGAATTCAACTATTATAAACCCTGGGCGCTATTTTGGGTCTATTTACATCTCTCTTATTCCTTTAAATATGTTGCGTTTTTTTTTACAAGACCATCTAAATATACGTTTGCTTCATATAAATTCATTAGATTAGGTTTCAATATGTTTATAGACAAAATGATTATGAATAAAAGTTTATTTTGTTGAAATCATGGAGTTTAACGATTCAAATTAATTTATTTTCTTTATATGGATTCACATTCACGTGAATTTGAGAACGAGGCGTTTCGAGACATGTTGGAATACAGTCGATTTGAGACCAGTGAAACGGTTCTACCATTTTTTTAGTACAACAAAATTGACGATTTCTTATTTTAAAATATTAAAAAAAACTATTTTATTAATCCAAATTTCGCTGTTTTCAACTGACTAATACCCGCCTCGGTGACGTAATTAGCTAACACGCTAGTTTCCTGTTGAACTAGACTGCCGAGGACGGGGAGCTCGAGGTTCGAATTTCGCTCGGGTGAGTTTGGGATCCACACAAATGCGGGTACACCTCCTCTATATTCAGCCTTCCCAATTCCTAACTCATTACCGTAATTAGTAGACCTACAAGCGAATAACCCGAACGGTTAGTAAGACGCGCTGCTAAGTGTAAGTATTCACGTGACTAATGCATAAAACTGCATGCACTATGATATGTTTTCTGTTCGTAGCGTCGTTATCTTGTTTCTGATATCCCTCTCGGTTAATCGGCCATAAGATGGCCTCTTAAAGTATTGAAATGGCGCTTTTTTCTTGAACAAACATGTTCATGCGTAGATGAGAGTATTGGGTTTGGTTATACTACATAGTGTACAACATACTCATGAACACACACGTGTGTTTTCTTTCAATTCATGTTTGATGATAAACATTCTGCATACCAGATCATTCAGGCATATCATAAAAGAGGGTAGTGGAAAAAACGGCTATAGTAGCATTATTTTTTCTTTCTTTTCCCTTTGTCACGATTATGGTTAGCTTATCCCAAAGGGAATCAAATATCCAAAGCTATTATGTGTGCTTTTTTAGTGAGGAATACTCCATCTAGATATCATATTTTGAAAATTGAAAAATGACACCTGAACATGAGAATCGAACCCGGGACCTTTGGCTTAATACGCCAATGCTCTAACCACTGAGCTATCCAGGAATCGTCCTGTGCCCAGGGTCATTCTCTACTCTTATTCTATCCCAAAAGGCTTTATTAAATTTTAGAACAGCTGTTTATACTTTATAAGATATCAGATATTTTCCTCTCTTTTTTTCTTTCTTGGAGAGTTCTGTTTCTGCTAGTTGGGTTAAATTTCTTACTTAGTCTTTTTTATTTTTTCACGTCGTGCCTTTCTACCCATTTGGCCTAGCCTATAGTCAATTTGATTACAAAAGTAGGGAAGGGATGAGGAAGGTAGAATTTTAAGTAAATTTATCCGTGTTCTTATGAAACAATTTAAAACAAAATACTTAATTGTACACTTGGCCTGGATTTGAACCTCCGGCCTCCCCATTATGAAGCCTCCTCGGCAAGCAAGAAATTGCCGCGCAGACGTTCACCTCCAATGCTTTATTTCAAAATATGGTCGAAAGATGCCAACAGGGCTATTATTTTCCTTAACAACCCTCTAGTTTTGAGTTTTATTAGAGAAATAATGTGTGAAGGTGTGAAATTAGCTAATTTTCAACGGGTTTTAAATCATTTGTAGAGCGATGAGATAAGGTTTGATGAAAAAGGGCCTTTCTCAAACAAATACAGTAATTTTTTGATTGGGCCATATAAACATTGTAAGATATTTGAAAGCTATCAGCGAACTTTACTTTTCACCTTTGAGTTAATATGTTTAATAGTTTTTCTCTTTTTTCCTTATTGACATGACAAATGGTGGTTGTAGGTGAAGGGTGAAAGGGAGTATAAACTTATTTAGAATAGAGACGTAGTTCCAGAAAACGACATAGACCCTTGTATTTTAAGCCGCCCGTTTAAAAAAATAAGTATTGCCAATTGGATACTTATTATCTAGGCTCTCTGTATCTTCAGAAAGAAGTTGATTTCCAATATAAAAAAAACAGGATTGCTGTAAAATAATGAAAAATCTCACCTAGTAACTTTAAAAAAACTCACCCGCTTCCAGTGGGGGTAGGAGCATTGCTTTTTCTTCCTTCAACCCCTATACACTAATATCACTTTGTAGCAACAATGTATCGCATTCTTAATTATGTTTGTGCTGTACATTTTCCCCAACGCTTTATACGAAATAAGTTATTTAACTATCAGGGGTGTAGGAACTGGAAGGGTGGAGCTTTTGGGGAATTATCATCCCCCGCCCCCCATAACCCCAACTAGCATTTGGTGACTGACACTGAAGGATAATTTTTAGAGCTACACAGGTGCCTGCACAGATTTACAAATTCTTTAGTTGAGAGCAAATTTATCTCCAAACAAATAGATTTGCACATTTATTAAGGGCACTAAAATCGGCAGTCGCTGTACTCTTATTTATATAGGGGGCCAAAATCATTCTAGCTAATTTCGGCCCTTTTCCTACCAAAACCTAAAATATTCTGACACCCCTTGTACCCTTTCTTTAATTTAGTGTTTTAGAGTGTTTTCATATCACTTATTTTACAAACGCTCTTCATCATAGGCAAGAGTTTTGAAAATTGAAAAATGACACCTGGACACTGGAATAGAACCCGGGACCTTTGGCTTAGTACGCCAATGCTCTAAACACTGAGCTATTCAGGAATCATTTCGTGCTCGGGGTTATTCTTCACTCATATTTTAAGGCAGAGAGTACAATGGACGTGGCGGAAATCGTCGGCTACAAATGAGTGATTTTATTAAGATCACGAGCTATCAGAAAAAGCAGCCACCTTCGACTCGGTAGTTGGCAAGAGTTGTCATACAAATTAGATGTTCTGGTAAAAAATAATAACATATGCTTTCTTTTACCCGCGGCGCTGGCCACACCGTCTAAGGCGCTACTCTTGCATTAGACTAGACTGCCGACAACGAGGAGATTGAGGTTCGAATATTGGTCGGGTGTACCAGGGATGTTTTTTTCCAAAATAATTTTCCACTCTCCCTCTCACGCAAATGTGGGTACACTTCCTATAAATAAAGCCATTAAACCATTAGCGTAATTAGTACATAAGCGTATAACCTAAACGGGTAGTGAGACACGGTGCTAACAAGTTTTTCAACACATCTGGTGGCTCTTTTAAAAAAAAATTAAAAGTGATCATTGTTGTAACTAGAAATCTTATATGGTTGGAGGATCTAGGCAATTATTATTTTAACACTTATCTAAAGCACAATGATAAAAATGTTGTAATAATAATAATAATAATAATATTTAGCACCGCGTCTTACTACCCGTTCGGGTTATACGCTTTAAGTTCTAATCACGCTAATGGATTAGGAATTGGGAAGGTTGAATTAGAGGAAGTGAACCCGCATTTGCGTGGAGGGAGAGTGGAAAACCATTTAGGAAAAACCACCCCCAGTTCACCTGACCGAGATTCGAATCTCTATCTCCATGTCCTCAGCAGTCGAGCTTCAACACGACTAGCGCGTTAGCCAACTACGCCACCGAGGCGGGTAAAAATATTGTAAATGTTGCAATATTTAGTATGTGTATTTTTATAAGTTTTGACACATTTTTTCAAAAACTCAACTAGGACATAAAAAGCTTTATTTTTAGATTCTGGTAAAACAAATTGTGGAAGTTGGGGGAGGGCCGGGGGGGGGGGCCTGGAAGTGAAACCTTAAATNGGGGGGGGGGGGGGGGGGGGGAGGGCCTGGAAGTGAAACCTTAAATTCCCTTTGGGCTATTACAGTGGCTATCACTAATTTAACGTAAAGGCTTTAGCATGGAATGAAGTGTTAAACTAGATTCATGAGAGGCAGAATGAAGATAAGAGAGTAGCCATACAATATTTGTATTTCGTGTATCGGACAAGTTGTTTGGTTGAACATTATACACAGCTTGGCAACTCTTTTAGCGACACTTAATAAATTGCCATTTTCAGGAAATCTGGTCCTTTCTACCTTTAAATTTATTTTAATCACGCTGACAGAATTTGTATGAAGCATTGATACTCTAAAATATTGTTGAAATGATAAATATATTTAGTTAAAATCTATTAAAATTTAATTTCTTTAAAATAGCTTCTACCCACTTTTCATAAATTTTGTTTCATTTTAAGTTCTCTTTAATGTAGCACTTATACCACAAACATGAATGTCTTGGAGTTAAAAATTTAAGGCATAAAATTGAATTGCGGTTATAAAAATTGCTAAATTTACTAGAGGCGCATAATTTTATAAAAACACAAATATGAAATCAAAGTACAAATTAATTAAAACCATTTTCAATCACAATTGATATGCACATTATTAGTATGATAAACAATTTAACCAGAGACCCCAAGTGTACCATTAAGTGGAAAGCTTATCCAATTTTCATATGAAGAACCTTATCTGGCAGCTAGAAAAGTTAGTAGAACTAATTTCATGTATTCATATGTCAAGTCATGTGTTCTTTATATGTCACCTATAATAAATATTGTCAATACCTATAAAATAACACTTATAATATAGTACAATGTTATCACTTTTAGCCACAAAAAATATGTGTTTTCTTAAAGTTTCTTCTTGAAAATTGGACTTAAGGACTTATCTTAATATAGGAAAAATATAAGAAGAAATTAGTCTACTTCTGTATACTATCACACTCTTCTTCCTTAATTATATCTTCTTTTATATTCGTATTCATCTTTTTCTTTCATTACTTTCAGATCTGCATATGACAATGTCACCAAGACGAAGGTGGCGATCAAAAAAATCTCCCCGTTTGAACATCAGACATATTGCCAAAGGACGTTAAGAGAAATAAAAATTCTCACTAGGTTTAAACATGAAAATGTAAGTACATTTCCTTCCAACCCTTTTCCATTATTTCTAATATACAATATATTTTTATAGTAGTTTTTTATTGCCCTAAACATGTGGCTTGTCATTTGTAACTGTGTTATAATGAAAATGTGTGCAGTTATGAAAAAACAAATCATTTGTCACTTTATCATCATCATCATCATCATGAACTGTTTACAGCCTGTGGACAGGTCACTTTAGTAAAATGCCTCCATCTTTCTCTATCCTCCCACCATTCTTTCTCCTGCATTCTTTTCTACTCTTCTTCTCTCACTTGCACACTTGCTGCAATCTGTTCTTCCCATCTCTTCCTTGGTTTCCATTGCGGTGTCTTCCCTACATATATCCATTAATCTTCTTGGAATCCTCGCCCCTTCCATCCTCATTACGTGTCCATACCATTTCATCCTTGCTTCCTCAACTACCTCAAGTACCCCCTGTACGCCAACTCTTGACCTTAATCTTCATTCCTAATCCTATCTTTTCTAGCATGCTCCTCAAAATCTTCATACCCATGGCCTCCACTTTCCCCGTTCCACTTTTATCCAAAGTTTATTTTAATAACCATCTTGTAGTTAAAATAAAATCATTCCACAAAAACTAGCTTTTTAATGAAAACATAGGTTATTAACACTCTTGTAATACGATTTTTTTTTCGTTTGTTATAAAGGTAGAATACTAAAAAATTTATTTTAGTAGAACCTTAGTTGTAAGTCAAACAAAGTTGTGGTAGATGGAAAGTAGACTTATAAAACCGATAACATGAGCTCCCATAAATATCGGTAGTAATAATATATATATATATTATTCATAAATTGAAAAATAACACTTGTATCGGTTTCATTTCCAACGTCCATTTGGCTTAGGACATTAATGAATGCTCTTCCCACTAAGCTATTCAGGAGTCGTCCTGTGATCTGGGTCATTCTTCAATCGTATTTTAAGGCAAGAGTTAGTGATAGGCTTGTGGATATCGGCAGCTTCCACTCGGGAGGGCTTTATGCTGCCAAAAGTACAATGGCTACTGCCCAATATAATAGCTTGGCTCTTTAATCCATCATGATATTATGCACATTACTACAAATATCATTGTACTCCTGTCTGCGTTATCTGATAGCCCATGATCTTAATTGATTGCTCATATATAGCTGACAGTTCCCGCCATACATCACAGATTCTACATTGAACTATGAATGAAGAATGACCCAGGGCATAGGATGACTCCTGGAAAGCTCAGTGGTAAGAGCTTTGGCATACAAAGTCAAAAGTCCTGGGTTCAATTCCTCTATCCAAGTGTCAATTTTCAATTTAAATATATTATATTTAGATGCTGCTATAACTGCACTTAACACTTATAATAGCTTGGCTATTTTTTTAAGCACAGCGTCTTAATACCTGTTCAGGTTGTATGCTTAAGTACTAATTAGGAATTGGGAAGGTTGAATTTAGAGGAGGTGAACCTGCATTAATTTGCATAGAGGGAGAGTGAAAAACCATTTAGGGAAAACTACCCCCAGTTCACCCGACCGAGATTTGGACCCCGATATCCCTGTTCTCGCATTCTAGCTCAACATGACTAGCGCGTTAGCTAACTACGCCACCGAGGCAGGTAGCTTAGCTATTTTATCTATACATGTACATTTTAATTGTACATGCATTGGCTTGCTTCCTATATATATTCCTATCACAGTTTGGGAAACACTGCTTTATAATATCACCAATAGAATATTAAAAGTCTTTATAAATTTGTTGAAAATTGAATGATCTATGTTCATTCAGAGGTGCATTGTTTGTAGCAACAAGGATCACCTTATCATTTTTACTAACGACTCATCCTAAAATAATAAATAGCTGGCAAGTTTTAGACTAGATCATTATGAAACAACATCACAAGTTTGATTTCACATTTAATTACTGATTTATTTGATGTAGGTCTATTTAGTGCACACTTTCTGAACAGACTGATTATATCAGCACATGAGAATTTCTATGAGTGAGAGTGAAGGGGCCTACAAATTTGGCCAGGAAAGGTATTTTCATATCCTTTCCAGGTTTTTTTTTTTTACATGCCACAATCCACATGGGGCCGACGGGTTTACTTCCCTTCAGAAGAATGTTGTGCTACCGATTTTATCGCTCAATAAAAATTGGTCGGGTCTGGATGAATTTGATTTTTATTGTTTTATCGGTTGAAATTCATCAGTGGCTATGGTTTTGTAGATCCCACTAATCCTGTCTGTAGTGTAGCAAATAGTCACACTAATTAAACCATAACTATTACAATGTTGATACTCTCTGCAGAGCTGCTCATTAGCGAAAGCCAAACTTAATCCTCATCACTGTAATCTGTTTGAGAGAACAAAAGGGGAGGGAGAACCAGAACTGAACAAAATAAGTAATTAATCCCGTGAGGGATGCTAGGACATTGTGTCCTCTCTGGCTTGGCACACCTGTCGGGTAACTCGGCTAAAGTCACCTTTCAACTGTTGACTATAGTATGGACGGAACAACCCCCTTTAGTGGGCGAAATATAAATGGTTTCTCTTGTTTTAGTTTGGCCTACTGAAGGCGTGGTATGGTCTAGTGAAGATTTTTTTTCCTAAATGGTTTCCCACGCTCCTTCCATGCAAATGAGGGTAGATAACCTCTACAATACTTTCTTCCTCATCCCTAACCCATTATACTAATAATTGTATATGTGTATAACCTGAACAGGTAGTAAGATGATGTGATTAAAAAAAACACTGTAGGAAGGATAGTTGAGAAAATACAAACTTTCTTTACTGTCAACATTTGAAAAATTTTACTATATAATTTTATAGATACTACCCCATATCTCAATTTAAATCTGCCTTGATATTTGAATATATGAAAGTTATTTTAGATACTCTCATAACTGCCTGCATCCTACTGTGCTCTTACAAACCTTTTAGGTTATTTAGAAGGATTTTATATTGTCTATGCATGAGCATAGGCTTTTCCTTTATGACATTTCTTTCTAATATGTAAAGTTGGCACTTTCTTATACATATTAAGAATATTTGATCAATGTTCAAATGTTATATTTTTTTTTAAATGCAAGAAACTAAAAAAGCTACAATGTTTAAATTGTATGCATTTATACACAATTATTTACCTTTAATTTTAATCTAAGTCTATCAAAGTACACTCTATTTATGACGATAGCATACTGTCTTATCTTGACTCTCTCTACTATGGCCCCATAATATAAGCTGCACCAAAGTATAAAAAAGAATGGTAAGTTTGCTACTTTTCAGGTACACATTTTCTTTAAGTCTCTTCAAAGCGGCAGAAGGGAGCACAAGTATTTTTGCAGTTTTTATTGAATTGAAACTTTTTGGCCAAAATAAATAGAATATTTCTCCAGTAGCAACGTAGAGTTTAGTTTTATGCACATTCTAATATCAACAGATGTTGAATATATGTCAAGAGTGTCCTGGAATTTTGTCAAAACTTTTTCTCCTTATTTAATAAGTTTTGACAAAATTCCAGGACACCCTTGACAGATATTGACCATTTGTTGATATTAGCATGTGCATAAAACTAAACTCTATGTTGCTACTGGAGAAATATTTTATTTATTTTCTCCAAAAAAATGTAATGCTATAAAAACTGTAAAATTACTCGCGCTCTCTTCTGCTTAAATAGACTCAACAATAGCTGATTATTAAATGATTAACCTGAACATGAGGCAAACCTGGTTGACTCAGTGGTAGAACAGAGACAAAATAGGCTGATCTTTATTCATGTTTCCAGATACCATTTTTCAACTAAATTGAAAAATATATTTTTATTAATTATCCCTTTTGCCTTGAAATTTTATTTATAATTATTGTAGATATTACTTTGAAAGTATTGAACAGTTTTTTAAAATAAAAGTTGATGCATAAATTAATTATGGTATCTGTATGTATTGAATTAAAATACGAGCAAAACATTTAACTTTGTCAACGCAATCCATTCTACTACAACATCACTCTTGACACATTTAATTTCAGGCTGCTCCTTTTGAAATCTGGGAAGCTATCAGAATTTCATAATCTTCTTCAGCACGATTAATGCAAATTTCTCTTTTATCTTCATGTTCATCTTGATTCTTACAACACATTTACAATATTTAAATACAATGTATGTATGTATGTATGTATTTAACAAATAAAAGTATGCTTTGCGAGTGCATAATTAATTTATAAAAGGAATATTAACGCTAGGAGATTTTCATATATTAACGACAAAGACAAAATCGAACATCATAGGTAATTTAATCCCTCATTCAACCCTGCTTGCTATTTATATAAATTGGTTATCTCCCAAGACTAGACATTAAATACAATCCTAAATCCTTTATTGCATCTTGACATTTAAATAAACCATATCTACTTTCATGTGTACACTTATTGATCCACGTATTTTATTGCTGTCACTTTTGAAATGTGGTACTAATTTTAACAGCTCTAAAATATAGCTCGTGATTAACTTATCTCTTTTGACGAGGTTACTTCAAAATCAGGGTTAATCGATGGCAATGTGATAATGCATAAAGCATAATGTTTTGTAAATGCACTGTACAACTCTGCTTGTAACTTCTTCATACACACTGGAATTTAATGGTTCACCTTCTCTACTCCTACATTTATCTCAGCATATGTGCTTTGAACCAACTTAACCTAAAATAGCACAAATAGCTAAATGCACAACCTTAAAATCAGGGCTGTGGAGTTGATACTCCAAGTCTTAGACTCCAACTCTATTTTTCTACTGTTCAACTCCAACTCTTTCATAAATCTCTGAAGTATATTAATTAGTAATGACAAATTTACAGCAGTAAAATGCTCCAATACAAATTACCTAATGGGAAGTTTCTTTGACATTGTGAATGTATAGTTAGATTAATTTGTCAGTCAAAATTACAAATTTTGCTCACATATAATAAAAAAGTATACAATATTATCATGATAATATAAGTTATTAGTTTGAGCTGGAATGAGTCAGTACATTTTTACTGACTCGACCCATAACTGCTTTCAACTCGGACTTCTCAGCCCTGCTTTAAATATTGAGGTTTTGAGTACTACAGATGAACCCATGGAGTAAAATTGTGCATAAGGAAGGACAGTATCTTACAGTTAAAATTTCTAAAATTACTTTCATATATCCATATAACTTATATTCTTAAAACTTGATTAAAAAAAACAAGCATACCATTATATACATTAAAAGATCTCTTATATTAAGGGTTTGGTAATTTATTATTATAAAAAAGTAAATGAGAGCTTTCATTTATTCTATGTCCACCCTGGTTCCTTAAGTAAATTTCTCTCCGTCACCATTGCATTAAAGAAACGATGTCAAGCATCCTCGAAAAAAAAATGTTTTTCACCTCGTTGAATTTTATCAATAATTTAATCCTTATATCTTTTAAGGTGGGCGTGATGGCTAGGCAAGTTAAGGGCAGTAATTTTGTTCTTTTTTATAGCCAATAATTTTTTTGGTCAAAAATAAGTCAAATATTGCTCCAATACAAATAAATATAGGGTTTAATTTTCTTCGCGTGGTGATATTAACATTTGTCGAAGATATGTCAAGGGTATCCTGGAATTTAATGACAACTTTTTCCCTTCTTTTAAAAAGTTTATCATCTAATGCCGCTATGCACTTGACAGATATTCAACAACTGTTGATACAACCATATGAAGAAAATTAAATCATTTGTTTATATTGGAACAAATTTTATTTATTTTGGCAAAAAAAAGTGCCCTTAAATTGCATTCCCTACCCTCCCATCTTAAGCCGTCACTTATGATAAATGGGGGAGGGGACGCCAAATATTACTTATGCACTAGATATGGGGGTTCAAGCAGTGCTTATTTTTGCTGACAAGGGTGTGGAAGAGCCCCAAACACTGCTTACAAAAGACAGAGAAGAGCAAGAATGGCGCAGTGACTCATCCGCCCCTTATGGACACATACAAATTAAGAGAGCTGAGACATTGATTTCAAGGACCTTAGTTTCAGATTTAAAAAATAATTTGTATTTTTTAATTAAAATAATTCATTCAACTTATTCACTAATAATACTTTTTTATCATTTCGATTAAATGTAAGTTTTTTTAAATAATGTTATTATTTTTTTAATTCTACATGTTTAAAAGAAGAAATTTAATTTCATTGTACGCGAGTATTTAATATTAATTATTTTACACTATTATCCTTATGTTAATAATTACCAGCGAAAAAAATAACAGTTTTTCCTGTGAACAAATTTAAAAAAAGTACTATCAAAAACTTTTGATAGCATTTTAGATACACTTTAGAGGATGGTTAATAAATCTAATAAGACATATTTATAATGATACATTTTAGTGATTTTTGATCAATGTTGGTTGTCAAACATGGACTTCCTATTAAAATCAGGGTTTATTTAGAAACTCGACATTAAATTATCTATTGCCCATCTTTTGTATTTATATATTTGAAGAACATCATTGATAGTAATACAATCCACACACTCATAATTTATAGATGAGGTGGGGGATTTTAATCATGACTAATATCTCTGAAGTGTGTATGTGTGTGTGTATATATATATATATATATTTATCTTTGCATCTTACTTTATGGGTTGCCAAGTCCAAAACTTCCAAATTATACTGTTTTCAAAGTTTGTCTATTGTATCCTCTACTTAAGTAAAAGTAAAGAAAGAAGTTTAACTTTGTTAATAAATTCTGCACTTTATTCTTTTTATGGTTTTCCGCATTTTATTGTATGTCTAGGGTATCTATCCATAGCATAAACTAATTTGAGAACAGAGGGCCAGAAATATTAATTTCAAGGGAATGTGCCACCATTGGTTTTGGGTTGGGATGGGAAAATCCCAATGTGTAAAATACTTTGCCAAGATTTGAATCGAACCCTGACCTCTTAGGTCATGATTGATTATTCATGTTGAACTCCTTGGCTCTGAGCAGATATCCCTGCCAGTTTATTGCACCTTTATTTCTCTTTATAAGGTTCCTGTTTAACGATCACAATGAAATCCTCCAGATATTTCACACACACGCTCTATGAATATTGAATATAAATTAAACGAGTCTGTTGACCCACTGGCCAAAGTACAGCTAGTCACCTTCCTGGATAAAACACTTCCTGCTATGTATGTAACACACTTCATTCTCTTTTAGAAAAATTTATATGCATTCTCTTTAAATTCCCTCATCTTTTTTTATTATTATTACTTAGCTTCAAGTGAGACATCTTAGCGGATTTGGTAGCCCGTCTGCCTACTTATATAAATGTCCTGGGTTTGATCCTTGCCATGCTAAATTTTTTTTTGTTGAAATGTGGGTTTCCTCTTTCACAGGGATCAATTGACTGTTAGCCGCGTGCTGATATAATCGGTTGGTTCAGAAAGTCTACATTAAATACCATAAATATATGAAGATTTTATGTCGAGGCAGTTTAAATAATAATTGTGATGTGGCATTAAAGCCAGATGATTCAATATGCACTGTGATATCTAAATGGCTGGTACTCTCGCCATTTACCCCATTTAGAATTGCTACAACTAAGAAAAAATTGTCCTGAATACAAAGACCAACCAGGATGGCTTGAGAGTAGAGTTTTGGCTCGAAAAGCCAAAGGTCCCAGGTCCTGATTTTAATTTTTCACTTGATTAAATACAAGTAATTTTTTTATACCTTCTTCTTTGCAGATAATCGACATTCGTGACATTCTTCGAGCTACTACCATAGATCAAATGAGAGACGTCTACATAGTACAGTGTCTCATGGAAACAGATTTGTACAAACTCCTCAAAACACAGGTGAGTTGAAATTATCCTAAGGTGTGCATGCACACACACACACACACACACACACACACACACAC
>CABFOV010002909.1:0-26265 GCA_902141375.1 Timema poppense | reverse complement strand
TTGATATGAACTTATAATTTTGACGAAATGAGTGAAAGGAGTACCTTCTTCAAGAAATAGGTAGGTTTTATTTTATATACTTTTTCACGTATTGTCTAAAAAATGCAATTTTTTCGTATGAAGGTCAGGGGTGAAACAAAATCTGTTAAAATTCCAATAACGACCCTTTCGAAATAACGACCCTTTTCCAGGGAACCGTGAAAGGTCGTAGAATCGAGAGTTGACTGTATTTGTTTTCTACGCAAAAATTTATAATGGATATAAAAGAAAATAATAATAAAACATACTTAAGCATTATTGAGTTCACTATTTCCAATGTATGTTTAATTGTTAAGCATGTTGTTTTAGTCCTTATTAAAAATATTCGTTTGTATTTTTATTTTTGCTATCTTAATACAATAAAATATCCTTTAATAATGATTAAAGTTGATCAAAGGATATATAGGCCTAATCTGTTTATTTCAAATGTTTTTTAGAAACTTAACCCATTCTAACAACACTTTTAAAAATAACTAAAAGACACTCAAATTTTGATTGATTTTATTTTTAGACAATAATATGAGCCTAGATTGTTTAATTTGGTTGGATTTTAACCTGCATTTTGCGAGGGGGGGCGGGGCTGGGGTTTATTAAAATTGAAAGTATGATTGAAATAAACCTTAATCTACAGTTTAAGCCTATATTGTGTAATGTGGGTCTATTTGTAAATCATTAAAATTTATAACGATTTGCTAGGATTCGGATTCGAGATTCGAAAATAAAATGTAGTTTCGGATTCGAGAAATAGTGGATTTGACCCATCTCTAATTTTAACAAATGTTCAATTAAAGTTGAAGTGGAATTCTTTAAATTTAATTTAAAAAAAAGTGATTCAAGGCTGGTGCCACTAACAAAATATATTTTGTTTGTCATATTTATTAGGTCATACAACAAAGAAAACACTTTTTTTAGTAAATTAATTATATTGATTCAATTTTGTCCTTTTTTGTGATTTTGTTATTCTCATAACTATGCAAGTCTATATCATTTGTTTTACCAATTGCTTTAAATATGCTTTAATGCTCTATTTGGAAGAAGGTACAAGGAGGGTGGATAGATGCATATAAAAGGGGACAAACTCAATATGGTTTTTTCAATGTAAAGAACACGGTTCACATTTTACATCGCTGCTACTGGACAAAGGTAATTGTGGCTTCTTGAAGATAATTGATTATTACCGCCCAATCCCAAGACCTATTGGAATCTCGTCAGGAGAGAATGTAAAGCGCAACTTATCTTCCTAAAAGAGGAAACCAAAAAACCAAAAGGGGTTAGGGGAGAATGTTTCTATCCACCTTCCCTAATATAACAAAATACCTTAAAACACTAAAGGAGACTTTTCTTAAAAAACTAAATTAAAATTATTAGATTGAGTCAAGGTTTACATAGTTGTATTGTTGATACTCTATTGAGATGAATCTCACATTTCTCGAATACCATAGTAGTCGAGAATTTGAGCATTAAATACAGTCATTTGATGCACTTTTTTTTATCATGAAAAAAAATATTTTGAAAATTTTAAATGTGAAACTGTGAAAGTGATATGAAGTTGCAAGTGTGAAAAGGTTATAAACAAATTAAGAAATAAGTTTATTTGTTTTCTTCAAACACAACCTAACTTTTATTTCAAGTTGGCTTCCTGCACTATTACTTACATTACATTATTTTATAGTGTTTCCACACCATTTTCTTATAAAATTATTAATTTCTATCAATGAACGGGGGAACGACAAGCTTGTTTTCCGAAACACTCAGGATATTACACCCTGTCCCCAAATTCTCATAAGACTACTATTACATTTTTGTATGTATCAATTGTGCTTCTCTCTATTTAGTAAATGTTAGTAATGCTTCCAAGTGTTCATTCTTTTAATTACTGTTCCTGATGATATCCCTCAAGTTCACTATAACACTTTAGAACCACACTTGAAGCTTCTGTTGTAAAGCATAGATATGTAGATGTCTTTAAGCCCAATTCCCTTTCGATCAAACTAAAGACATCTGCAAGTGTTTAGATCCATTTAAAAAAATCCTATTATCAAACAGTAAATTCACATGAAAATACATATTGTGCCTTAAGGCTGGTCGATTATAAGATTTTATTTCTAAGAACTTTTTTTTAATGGTGCAGACATCAATAATAGGGATCTGTGAGAACTCACGTCTTTCAAACGTCTCTTTATTTAAAGCTTTGAGCTTAGCTTTAAATACCTTGTATTTAACTTTACAATTATATGGTCTTGGTGATTTTGATTTCTATTCCATGCATTTGTGTCTTTGATGATAAATGACTTTGTTTACTCTTCTCACAGCTTGTCCAGATATGGTTTTTAAACTGTGCGGTTTGGGGGTTGATAGAGGCTGGGAAAAGGCAACGAAGAATCCAACTACAGCACTCTGGTCTTGCTAGTCTCAACCTAGAATTGTCAAGGACATTTGGATTATCAAGGGTTTATAAAAATAACTCAAAAATGCAAGCCATTCACACAAAAAAAACCTTGCATTATAGCAATAAAAAAGTCAACAGTAGGTTGGCAAGGTCAGATAAAGATAAAACACCATAATGACCATGAGGGGAGTTGGAAAGAATAAAACTAGGAGAGATAGAGGAGGTTCGGATACCTCGTTTTCCATACTAGTGAAGGTTTAAATTATCAGATCATGCTGTACCAGGATATTTTGCAGATGATCAATGGAATGTCATGGTGAACAAACAAGTTGTTGAGTAAAAGAGGGTAAAAGGCATAAACAAAGAAGGTATAGAAGGCAGTTAAAATGAAAGTAGCTCGTTGCAATATGGTATTGTGTACATCTTATCGCGAAAATTTACTTTAAACATCCTAAATATCATCAATGTTTTAACTTCTCTTTCTGACAAGAGGCCAATACCAAGTGAACATATGCACTAAGAAGGGGCAATGAAAATTACATATAAATCCTTGCTAGATCTGCACCCAAGCCTGTTTTAATGAATACACTTTTTCAGTTACTCTCACAAGTGTATAAAATGAAATGATGCACTACACAGATTTTCTCTCACTTTTATCCTAAAATTATTTAGAATAGAGCACTACGCTATATCATTATTAAAACTAGGAGAAATAGCCAGGACAATTACCTTAGTGATACTGGGATAGAAAGTGTTTGGATGGAACACTAAAAAACACACATCTTGACTGTAGTCGACCTTGCAGTCCTACCAACAGGATCAGTATACTTGACCTGATGAAGCTGTTTGTAACATTAAAAGCTTGTCCTTAAAGATGTATTTGTGTGTTTCTTAAGTGTTCTCTATAAACAATTTCTACTGGGTATCCTTCCCAATTTTATCTTAAAATAAAAACTAATAAGATTTGTGAGAGGAATTTTTTTTCTTTAAATACATATTTGTTTTTTATTTATACAGTAAAGTTTTAAAATTAATACATATAAATATTTGATTGCCCAGACTTAGTGTAGATTATGTTGATTTGATGCAACACTTCTTGAATCATTGAAATAGTAGAGGAAGCAAGACTGAGATGGTATGCTCATGTAATGAGGATGGAGGTGAAGATGCTAAAGAGAAGAATGTAAATGAAGTATATAGGAAAAAGACCGCAAGGGAGGCCAAGGAGATGGAAGGAGCAGATAACAGAAATAGTGCAAGGGAGAGGAAGAAGAATAATGGAAGGATAGAGGAAAATAGAGGTGTTGTATTAAACTGACTGCCTCAGACTGTAAACAGTTGAAGATGAGTTTGATATTAATATATCAGCTCTTTCCAGCTAGAATTGTAAGTCTGGACTCGTTTGGGACAATCCTATACCCCTTTTCATATGAAAACTATCTGTAGTTAAACAAAGTAAAAGTTGAGTAATGGACTTTAAAAGACTATGGAAGCTCATATTTTATCTTGTTATAGTGGTCATCTAAATATTCCTCTATCATACATTTGGACTTGCATAAAGAAAATAGGCGCATTTTTGTGGATAATTACTGAAATCATTTTATATATTCTTATTTTACTATAATAATTTCTAGTTTTAAACATTTCTTCATTTTTTTATTAGATATTTGTGGGTTATCTAACACATTCACTTAAAGGCAAGCACAAATGACCCGTACACCTATGGACCTTGATTTACTCTGCTACTGTCTTAAAAGTGCAGTCCAAGTTTCATAGGAAGAACTTTATCTGACAGCTACTATATTCAAGTAGGTCTTGATTGTTCGAGCTTAACGGGACTGGGCCCAGCTTAAACTTTTGTCATCATTGGATGGCAGTTCATGTTTCCTGGGTACTGTTGGTGTGCCTCCTCCACTCTGTCCTGTATATGTATATCCTATTCTTCAATACATCATCCAGGGTCCTTCATCTATCTGCAATATCCATCTTGACAATATCCATCCACATGGCTCTAGAGCTTTCTATTAGTTGTCTTCCTCCCTCCTCATTACTTGCCCGAACCACCAAAGCTATCAAAAACTAGAATTACATGGAATATCCAGGAAAATATTAAAATACTTTAACAAGTTTTTAAATTTAAATATATATATACTCTTTGTTTAGCTTGAAAGGTAACAAACTTAGCTTACATGATTCCACTATTGTGTGGCTTGTAGGAAAGGGCCATAATGTAATGCATGAAGATAAGACTGCTAACTTTCAGGGTGAACGGAGTTTATATATTAGGATTTAAAATAAAACTATCAAGCAGTTTCTGTTTTTTAACTGCTCGTTGTTTTGTCGTCGAGCGCTGCATTGTTGATAAGGTATAATGTTTATCATCAATAGCTATAAAATAATGCTGATAAAGAGTACAATATTATCAATGTTGAATGCAAAAAATATGTTTGTATTCTATCCTTTCTATTAAAATTGGACTGTTCAAGTGTGCATGTCATAGCAATAGTTGTGCAATTAGTGTAATGTCACAAACTCAAACTGCAACAAGCAGGACTGGTTGCACGATTAATATCTACGATAGAGGTTTAAAAAGCATTGTGTGAAAAAATAGTTTTTAACCTTAATCTTGTGTACATACCCCTTGGTAATAAAAGTTAAGTTTGAAAGACAAACTACAAGTGTCACTAAAGTTGGTCAAATCACGTTACTTGATGAATTTGAAGTGGATTACATCTTTACTTGACCCACTATAAGCACTATCACACTCTTATACCAATGTACAAAATAAAATTGAAAGTAATTTATACTATGAGACAGCTTATTTACCTGATAACGCTTCCCCTATTCCACTGACTAGTATAAATATCCATCCATTCTTGCACCTGTATAATTAATATTGACCTGCATTTCAAAATTAACTTTTTTTTTTGTTTCCTATTCTAGAAAAGACATATGCTTTCAAAAACATTTTTAATTTACATCCTGGCAGGAAGATTCCTACTGGAAATTTTTTTAGAGTAAACTACATATCTTGAGTTTTAGAAGATTTCAAAAATATATTTACAAAAACATTACTTCGAGATAAAATTATCTTGTTTGTAACAAGCTAAGATAATTTTTTTAAATATTAAAAATGTATAGTTTTTGTTTCAATTTTTAAAACTTGCTGAATAAAAGGTAAATACATTAACATTCCTGTTGCCCCTTGATTGTTATTTTACCTCGGGCTCTATTTGTGCCAGAACTGGATGAGATTTAAATGTTCGGTTGACTTAAAACTTTATAAAATTAAAATATTCATTTATTTTATATTTTTTATCTACATGAAATTATATTTTGAAAACCTTTACATTATAACATGTCTGAAATGGTTTTTTGATAACTGATGGATGCCAAAAAATAGTGATAAACGAGAGAAAAAAGTGGGGGATTTTAGTTTGAACAGAACTAAAGTAATTTTCACATTTTCATTCCATATACAATAAAACGAGTGGAACTTTCTAATTAATATTTTCTCAGTGTTATATTGTAATCTTTCGATTAATGAATAATTTTGTTCCTAAAAAACTGTTTATCATTTATTGTTGCATATAAATTAAAATTGCTAAGTCTTAAATATACAGTTAGCTTGAATTTTATTAATTGTATTTACTAACCATCTAAATGTGTTTGTGTTTAAAATTCTCTCTCTCATTCAAAATGGTGTTGCCATTCTAATTGTAGTGATATAAATAACAAAAGCAAGTGGTTAAACTTATTAAGAATTATTGTAAACAAATAACATAATTCAATACTGTTTTTAAATATAATCGAAAATGTTAACGCTAATTCATTCACACTTACATTTTATGTCATTGTTAATGAATTTTTAAAATTTAAATTTTCAAATAAGCAAAAAAAAAAGTTTTTTGCCATAATGAGACTGGTGTGAAATGGTAGCATAGAGAATAGTTAAAGTAGGAAATGTTATGCGATAATGATGTATTATATGGGATATATTAGAGTAGTTACATGTAAACAATGATTTAAAGATTATATTAGATTTGCAACAGAAATAACTTTACGGGTGAAAATTTAGTTCCCAAAACTAGTTTTATAAGGTGTTTCCAAAAAGTAGATTTTTCCTTTGAAAAAAAAAGGCTTGCCAGGTTTTAAAATCCTTAGGTACATAAAACCATCACTAGTGTACAGGTAAAATGTCAATTTATTTAATATATTGGTGACTATTAATGCACAGAACACATATTTTACTTACTTACTTATTTACTTTACTTGTTTTTAATTTGTTTCTAATTATTAATACAAATTTATAATTAGATTGTATATACTATTCCAATACAATCCAAACCCACAGAATGGCAAAGGCTAAAAACTAGGTTAGTGAGCTTGTTTTCATTTAATTTATTTGAAGTATTTAACATACACTTATGAACCGACAGATTATATTAAGACACGAATAATAAATTAACTTAAATCTAGAACAGACACTTCACCCATGATATATTTTTCGGTCATGCAAAGAATCTAACCCGGGACCCTTAGCTCAATAAATAGACATATGTTTCCGATTGAGCTAAGATGTCGGACTGGCGAGTCTGTTGCTATTATATTAGTAGATTCCTAAATGTTTTTTGAGCACTACAATCAAGTGTCAAGGAGTCTATATCTTATTAAAATATGTACACATGTGTATTTTATAAATACCTATTATAGATCTTTTTTCAAATCAAAATCTGTATAAAATACATTACAAGTAACATTTAATTCGACAATTTTGTTTGTTTATGGCCAATATTAATATTGGTCCCATTATACTCAAGATAAAACGGACAACATAAGTTTCCACAAAATGAATTGATATTCAATCATTAATTGACAAGTTTTTTTTTTCACAAGCAACAACATACCTTGTATATCATCACTTTGTTACAAAGCATCATATGAAATTCTTTTTATCAATGAATCAATTTAATTATGTATTGTTTGTGTTCCTTTCATGAAAATAACTCAACATAAATATGTAATGCAGGCTTATAAAAGTCTGATGTACAAATACACAATTTGCTCTTCTTCCTCTGACATTAATATTCAACTAGAAACCATTATATCAGCAATATAATGAATGAAGAGTTTGGTATAGCCTTTGACAAATGTATTTTTATCAGCCCATTTTAAGTTATCTATTTTATAGTAGGGGTGTTTGAAGCTTCAAAACTTCGACTTGGCTTTGATAATTACAAAGCTTCGCCAATAAAAACAATGATACCCAAAATATTCAATTTATGGTCACTTATTGCCATTTTGAGCTTTTATGTACGTTACTAACTAATATCTATATGCAAAAAATAATCTGAAGTGATGGACTTGAAGGTTGTGATAATAACACGATTCATCAAAATATTACAAATAATTGTTCAATAAAACATTTTTCCAACTATAATTTTTTTTCAAGGATAAAACAACTATCAGAAAATATTCGAACTTCGATTTGACTTTGAGAACATTTTAAATACTCGAATCAAGTTCACATCGAATTGAAAAAATGTACTTCGCACACCCCTATTTCATAGTATCAATATTTAAAAAATAATCATACTATGCTTTTTTTTCAAACTAATATAATTAATGTAAAAGGCTATGTTTAGAGTCCCTTTTTCTGAGTTTTGAGCCAATGCTGACATTAGAGAGTAGTCATACCAAAGGTGCTAAGGACCAATCATATATATATTAAGAAAATTTTACATTCTCATCTCTTGTAAACAATTAAAATGTCACTCTCAATTTTTTATTTTTTTTACCAGCGAATAGACTTGGTGAATTTTCTTGAATTCACTAAAGGTAAAGACAACAACCAACTTGGGACAGTCCTCATTTTACACTGATAATTGTTGACCCTGCTGTTAGTTGGATACATATCAAAATTCTTCTCTGCTACCCACTGAGTTAAGGTGTCAGGGTAGATAACATTATTAAATTCCAAAACAACTTGAATTGTGAACAAATTATGACAACTTGTTTTATTGTCTTTCGCGGCCAGTGCTATAAGTAAAAAATGTTAGGGCTTTAGTTGTGTAGATAGATTGTAGATTATGTTATTTGAAGTCTATTTATATACATTTTCTTCAATTGATACATTTATCAGGACCAAACAGAAATAATCTGTCTTGCAGTTGGTAGTATTGACTGACTTTGGCTGGGCCTCTCAATTATTTACACAAGTGGCGAATTCTGGTATAATATGCCAATTTGTCCAGCCAGACCTCAAAAATCATTTGGGAAAATCTACAATTATTTATCTTGGAAAATGGCTGTTGCATTGACTATCAAAACATTGGAAATAATTTTAATCAACGCAGCTCAAGAGCACAAAGTTTTAATCAAAAGTAAGACAACATATTACCCCTCACACATTTGAGAAAGTTGTTTTTCTCTCTCACTAAACAAAGTGTTTGACTGAAAATCTAGTCGAGATATATTCTTCCACGTTTAATCTTCAGGTGAATTGGAAGTATTAATATCAATGTAAAAAAAAGTACAAAAATTATATTTTTGATACATTATATGTTCTACATCCCAAGTAAATTTCTGGGCATGGCACAGTACAACTCTTGTTTTTTAATAGTGACACATTTTTCTTATCTGCCCTCTCCTCTCAGCCATGGAAATAAAGAGGTTGTGGGAAAAAAAGAAGTATAATTTTCTCACCATTTCTGCTCTGATTGAAATTTATTTATTTGAGCTATTTAACATGCATTTTCTGAACTGACTAATTATATCAACATACAAAAATGTTCTATGGGTGAGAGTGAAAAGAACTATCAATTTTGCCAGAAAGGTATTTTCACATACCTTCCAGGACTCTTTTACATGCCCACAATCAACATGGGACCGACGGATTTACTTTCCCTTCGAAGGAAGTTGTGCTATGGCTTTTTATTGCTCAAGAAGACTTTGTTGACTCTGGCTGGCTTTGAACCCATTGGGTCCCGAGGCAAGCAATTTACCCCAAGACCACAGAAGACAACAGCCCATATTAAATTTTTTTCAAAATTTCAATTGTAACCCTATAGTACCCGCTGTGTCCAGCGGCCTGCAAAATAGGGAAAAGTGAAAACCATACCATATTACTAAATTAAATCAATCTCTTTTTTCTAGCACTTATATTTTTGGTATTTCTACTCTCCATTTATCTTGTCAGCCTAGTAGATATTTATCCAAATCTGGATTATATCTATTATAAGTCTTGACCTGTATATCAGGTCAATCATGAAAAGCATAAGCCGACTATCGTAATTTCTGAGTGCAAGATTTATGCATTAATCGTTGATATATTATGTCATGTAAGTATGTATGTGTGAAAAAATATGTGTAAACGAGATTGAGAATTTTAATTATTGATAGAAAATAACTAAACAAAAAACATGAAATCATATGGCCTAAATACTTTGGAATTTAAACTTTAGAATATGTGTATGTTTTGCACATAGTTTGGAGATTGTTTGTAGTCATTCGTAGTGGTTTATGCCATTCAAGGGGTTTAAAAAATACCCACTAAAACTTAGATAATATATAGTTCTGTGTGTGTTCTGCCATGGGAATTGTTTGAAGCAAGCCAGTTAGAAAACAAAACTAGCGATAATCATAACCGCGGGAAATAGTAAAGACGGTAATGTTTTTTTATCTCATTAAAGTAGAGTAGTGAATAATGTTATATAGTTTATTGTTATTACTTGTTCATGGTTATTGCTGAATGTATATCTTTCCTCTGATCATATGTGTTCATTGTACCATTGTTTTTTGGCCATGTCATAGTTAAGCATATTATACTCTCAGACTTATCATGTGTTGTATGATAATGTTGTGTTACGGAGACAGGAATGTACTTGTTTTGCTTTTTATGTTACCTCGGCCAAATTAAAAAATATAATTTCTTTAAGTAGGTCACAAATGAGTGAGCAAGAATTGTCAAATTATTTTGGGTTATATCCCCACTGATAAAACTTTTTATATCTTTTATTGATATTTCATGAAAATTATTACATTTATTTGTTGTTATTGACCATGCTCTGTTCGATCTCATCTTAAGCCTGCTGATTTCTCATGGTTTTGTTATCGGAAGGGACTTTACTAGTAAATTGTCCCCCTTCCAATCCTTTCTGTAAAAAAAACTTAGCTTTTTTAAAGCTACTACACAAACAGTGTGTACCTCTGAATTAATTTATATTTACAATATTTTAACATTAAGAAATTAATATTGATGAGATTTTTATCATGATCGAGAGTATTTTAAATAAATTTCTTATTTGAATTATGGCTAAGGACTCTTAAGAGTCCGTCTCACCCCATGACTTAACACCTAACTCAGGTGGGTAATACAACTCAAACCTGTAAAACACAGGAAATTTGGTAGTAAGAGAGGAGTGTCATCCCTGATTTATCGTGTATTATAGAATACAGTGTGATTGAAACCAGTGAAACTGTTTAACCAAACTATAAAAAATACAACAAAATAGAAAAATAATTAGTTTAAGATGACGAAACTAATAAACTGATCCTGATTTTGTTGTTGTCAAGTGACTGATGCAGAAAACTATGACCTGATATAGTTTTTTGATTGAATTTTGTTAGCACTTGTTCAGGTTATACGCCTAAACACTAATTACACTAATGGGCTAGGGAGATTAAAAAGGTATAATTTAGAGTAAATGCACCTGCATTTGCATGGAGGAAGAGAGTAAAACCATTTAGGAAAAACCACCCTTACTGCACCCGACCAGGATCAAACCCTGATCTCCCTGTCTTCGGCAGTATAGTCTAACACGAGACTAGTGCATTAAAGCACGTGGCCACTGAAGCAGGTTTGGTTGAATTGTCATCTTGTGTCCAATTTTCTGGCTAATAGGGCGTGAGAAGCTCTCATGTATCAGATGTGGGTGGTTCCAAGTTAAGAAAGTCCCGTATTCAGACAATTCAGATGGGTTAAATGTCTAAAAAAAATATTTTCGAGAGACATTCAGACACGTTGCATGATTTTCTTTTTGGGAGGTAGCCTTCGTTCATGTAATTTACAGGATGATTCAAAAGATTATGTCAAAACTTGAGTGTTTAGAGGGACTCGTCTAGAATAACTTTTGAATAAGAATCCATATCCTCCGAAGTCAGCCGAGGACATTGAAGGTGGGGGAAGTCTGATATTATTTCACTGAAATAAGCATACTTTACCATTCCCTTACTAGCTTAATCTTGAACCACATGACAGGGGCCTAACTTTTACACCTATTCGCAGGCGCCATCAGTAGATTTTGCAGTGTTGTCTGAACGAGCATGATTATTTGAGCAAAGTACTGTACTGTTCAAGGATGAGGCATCATTCACCAGATTTAATTGAAGTAACAGCCATTCTTGTGTTAGACAGAACCTCCCTATACTTCCATTGTCCCTTGAAACTACCAAGAGAGGTTTGCTGTTAATGTATGGGCAAGTATCATTGGGAGCACCACCACACTTTTATTTCAACGTGTGGGCATTTCTGAATGTATACTTCTTTTTTGATCTTACCTTTTGAATTATCCTATATATTAGTGACTTTAAAAATTAATCAAAATACAAAAACTGTGTGTAATCAATGACCAGTATGTAAATCATCTTATATGGTTGCGAGGGGATAGGGGGTGGAATAAAACTTTTTAAAATGATTTTAGTAGGGCAATAACTAGAGGTTTGGGGGCCCCCTTTTTTATTTTTTTCCCTCCCACTTCTAAATTCCAAATTCCCACTTTCTTTTAATAAGTCTTGTCGGTGTAGATGTTTTTGATCCAGTGAAGTTAATACTGAATTTAATATAAAATCAGACAATATGACTAAGGTGAAATATTTATAAAGTTAACTTGAAAATTATTTTTTACAGTCACACTGGGCCAATGCAATCACATACAAAATGCAATAGTACTACAATACACTTTTGATTACAAGGATAAAAGACAGCTATATCAAAATTAAAAACGGAATTAATATTGTATGTCATATGGTGTATTGACAGGCTTAAAGGCTTATGATCAAAGTGAATAGTAATAAAAAATAAAAGTTAAAAAACAGCAAAATATAAATACACTAGTAAATTGTGCTTTAAAGTTAAAATCTCATACATACATTCTAGTCACAGAATGTCATTGATTGTACACAGTGAGTCTACACAGTTTCAATTGAATTATATTGCCTGGATTACATAAATCTGTGTTTCCTAACCTCTCTACAAGCAAAGTCACGAATTACTTTATCAAAATTAATTTTTTGAGTATGATCATTCTCAATTGATGAAAGCTAAACTGCTAAGTCTTTCCTGTCCCATATTGCTTCGTAAGTAATTTTTTATCAACTTCAGTTTTGACAATGATTGTTTGGCCTTGGCTACAGTCACAGGAACAGTTGAGTACATAATGCATGCTGTACTTACATCAGGATAACTTGACAAACGTGAGCTGTGATCAATTATTAACAAATCTGCAAATTCTTTTAACGTTCTTAATTTTCTCAAGTTTAGCTTTAAATGAAGTCTTAACTGAAGATATCTGAGATGGAAATGTTGAAGACACATTCTCCGGAAACTTTCCAACAAATTCACTTGCTTTGTTGTGGACCTCCTTTTCACTGGCATTGACAAGAAATTCAGGCTGAATTACTTGGTAAGTGTCAAGAACAGCTTTCACACCCTGAAAACGGTGATATAGCTGAGTGTTTAAAGTGTCTATCATTTGGTAGAACACGGTTACTCTAAAACACGATTCCGGTTCTTTTAACCTTTTGTCTTCACATAACTCATCAAAATGTTTTTTAACCTTACAAAGCCTGCTCTTGTGAAACTCTCTAGTTATTCCCCAACGTTTACACATCTCTGAAGCCTCAGACACCAGTACTCCAAATCTTCCACGCATTTCGGTGACCTTACGAAGGGTATCCCTTAGTAAGTTATATGCATATAATAAATCTACGATCTTAGATTGCAGAGACTTTGATAAAATGTTAAGGGACTCTAAAACTTTTCATTGTATAACTAAGAATATGACAACATCAAATGTGTCCAGTTTTTTTATTTAGTTATATGGCTTCATTTCTTTCCTTGCTTTTTTTTGCTAGTCAAATGCGGCTGAGACATTTCATCACATCACAGAACCTATTATTAAGGGTGTCTACTGCATCGTATCTGCTAGCCCAACGAGTTGGGTTTAGGGTTTTTAATGTTCTGGTTTTGGAAGACCCACTCTGGTACATTGTTTTCAACTTCTCCCAGCAAACAATGCTATGACCAAAAAAGCAATATACATTTTGAACTGTTTCGAAAAACTGCCAAATGTGTCTGTTTCCATCAACAGCATCTTTCAGCACTAAATTTATGTACAGAGTAAGCGTGTAGTGCTTTTTCTTTTATACATTGTTGCACACCATTGTATGCCCCACTCATTACTGCTGCCCCATCATAACCTTGGCAATGATATTTTGTTATATCCAAACCTTTCTCTTGCAGCGATTTAATGATTTCTTCTTCAAGACTTTATGCTGATTGATCTTTAATTTCCCTAAAGGAGATGAAAACTTCACAAATTTTCAATTCGGCAGGTTTTCCTGTTTCGTCATTCACTATTTTCACAAACCTATAAACTTCACTCAACTGGTCTGCTTTAGACACATCTTGGATTGTGTCCAAAATTAGTGAAAAAAATAGGGCTTTTTGAAGTTTGTGAGTGGTTTCATTTTTAACTTGCAATGATAATAAGTTAATAACCTCATTTTGGATTTTTGGACTTAGGTATTTAATCGCAACATGTGTATGCTGAAGCAATTCGTGCAACACTGGGTAATACTTTGACAGGAGCTCAATGATGGAAAGGAAATTCCCCTTATTGCTATGTTCAAGCCTCTAACTAGTCCCACGAAAAGCAAGATTGCATGTTTCAAGGGTTAGGGTCACATTCAGGATTCTCTCAACAACCATGCGCCAGAAGTTTTTTTCATCCTCCAACCTCATATCAATTGTATCATCTATAGTCGCATGCTTGCACCACTGTTTATAGATAACACAAGCACGGCCATGGATACTGGAACCTTCATCAGCCTTCATACATTCTGAAATATGCTTGCAGTCCTGAGAACAACCAACATGGTAGACAATAAACACAATCGAGCTTCTTTGAGTAGCATAACCAATTTCTATTCACTTTTAATCTGGCCTTAGGTGTAAAACTGTAATAGCTGTTTGAAAAATATCAGCCTTGTTGTTTGTCATCTCTCGGAAAAGGGCCATCAGGCTGTTTTGGGCCAGCCGCTATAAGCCTACGTTTCATCTCTGGGTCTTGGTCTTGAACAATTTTAGGGAAGATATCATACTCTTCTACAGCTACCTCTATGTCTTGTGTATTTTGCTGAATGATACATCCTCTTCGGCTGATGAGTTGAGCTGAGTCAAGAGTTGAACTTTTGTCAAGGTCATCTTGTAACAATGTACTGCATTTTTGAATGTATTCCATGTCATGAAAGTCATCGTTTGTATGAATCTTTCTTTCTTCTAAATTGCTTTCTGAGTCATCTACGTCTGCTCTCTCTTCATCTTGGTCTGGGATTTTCTTCAACCCTGAGGGGGAGAGCAAAAAAAAAAGAGAGAGAAGAGGAAAACAAAAAATTAGAGTAATATTATTATTTTGATAATTGCAAATTAAAACATTACAAAAAGTCATAAAAATTGCAATTTTTCTGTAAAAAAATTATTGCTGTGTTCCAATTCAAGCCTTGTGTGTCTCCCTTGCTTCCCCGCCCCTACCAGTTTCTTATGCATCTTTGAAATGTGACTTGTATCCTCCATACATAGCATTAATAAAAAACGCAAAACATGTAGGGCCTTCCACTCATATGTATTTAAAAATTTATGAACAGGGAACAGTTTATTTTTCTTGCAATTAACCAGGACCCCCACTTTTTAGGTGGGCATAAGCAATTCCTAACCTTGTTGGCCCTTTTTTTCCCATGTAAAGACAAACATAAAAGTTGCCATTTGCCCCTTCCCACATACTGAAATTTCGGCACTGTGAGAGAGAGTAAAATTTTGTATGTTTAGTTCTTACCATTTTGTACAGTACTTCGAAAGAGGATGATCACTTGCTGAGCGCTTACCTATGACAAAAATAATTATAATAAACTTCAAAGTCCTCCTTCTTACCTGTCTCGTCATCGTTCCTTGTGGGCTGAGTTTGCGACCAAGAACTTAAGTTCACTGAGCTTTTAGCTGCCTCTTCACATTTTCTCTTCTTTTCTTGCCTTTTGTGGGCACCTCTAAAGTATTTACGTTTCATGTTTATTCAAACACAATCACAATCTCACACTTTCCAACCTGTCAATGAGCCGAACAGATAACGCAAAAGTTGCATTGGAGCAGCAAGCACAGAACTCACACCATGTTGACTCATGCGCACTCACCGCTGCAGCTCGAGTCCCTACCTACTCCGCATCCACCTACAAGTTAACTCTATCCTCTTCTCTTCTTTGGATCCTTTATCGTTATCAGGGACTCCTCGTATAGCGAAAGTTTTAACGGATTGGCAGGGAAAAACAGCGAGAGTTAAATTTATTGAGACTATATGCATTTGGTTAAAGCTTTTGTCTGCTTTCGTTCAAAATATTAAAAAAAAAAAATCTTTGCTCAGGGGGCCATGGAGCACTGCCCCGGTGGTAGTTACGGCACTGGATTTTAGTAAACATAAACCATCCATGAAATGGCAATATTTTTAACCCACAATGACCCACTTTTATAAGTGAAAGAAAAAACTTTTTTACTCTTATAATCGGTGATATTAAACAAACACAATAAATAATTAGTATTACAATTCGTAAACTTTAGGAAGGTAATATTATTATTTTTTACATATTTCCTTATTTACACCCATTATTTTATTTTGGTTGCAGTAGGCAAATCTAAAAAAAAAAAAAATTCCTATCAAAAACCAAATAATAATAAACTACGAGAAAAGTGTTTTCTAAACCGAGGGTAAACACCCTCTATAATAAATACAAGATGGATACTGTTAACAGAACTCTTTTGATTACAATATTTTAGAGGATCTGATAAAACATGATTTAATGTGAAAACTAATAAGTCTATTGTTAAAAGTGGACAGTACATTCTTTTCTCCTCACGTTACTGTAATCAAATATTATATTACTGTTTGTTACTCATTTTACTTCATTCATACAGTATTATAATTATTCTTTAAAATTGTTGTGCAAAAAATAATAAAAGGTGGCTTCGTTAGCAATTTGTTATTGTTGTTCTTTTACAAAATACCTACCTGGTTGTAGATATGAGAATTGGCAGATTAAAAAAAAATCTGTTTTGCTGAGTTCCACACATATGTACAAATTATAATGTGTCAGGGCTGAGGAAGGTTGAATTTTAGAGGAAGTGTACCCAAATTTGTATGGCAAAAGATTGGAAAACCATTTAGGGAAAAACCACCTGATTGGGATTCAAATCTCAATCACCCTGTCATCGGCAGTCTAATCTATTGTGAGCGTGACGCCTTAGGCCAGTGTTCCACAAACCTTTTAGGTTCAAGTATAATTAAAAAGTCTAAAATTTTGGCAGAACATTGTTTTGTTTTGGGTATGTGCCACAGCATAAAAAATGGATTATGCACCCAGTCCAACGGTTCTACATTAAATCAAAGTAAGGAAAGTCTAGAATAATTTTTTTCTGAAGTAACTTCAAATGTTCCAGGATTAAAGGTTGACGTTCTGTTGCTGTGCTCTCTTCTTTAACATTTGGAAACATTTTGTTCAAACCATTAGTAGTTTAGGTAAACCATAACTCTAGCCTCACACAAAAGTTTTTGATTTTGTCAGCTGTATTTAAAATATGAGTACGGTTAAGAAATAAATGTGGACGATGCATGGCCGCTGCTTGAACCAACTTCAATCGTGTTCTTATTGAACAGCGACGCATGGCATCTGAGCTCTGGCCGCACAGTACACTGGTGTGCTGCAACACACCATTTGTGGAACACTAAAACCATTCAAACATCAATGCAGGATGTGTTTAAATAAATGATTAAAAAATTAATGTGAGGAAGGCTTTTTTAGTCTTAACAATAATGTTGGTTTTAATTCCTAGCTTAGAAGGTGATATACTACATGTTTACACACTTATCATAGCTATCTTTTGTGGCGAGTATAACAGTAAAGACTCACCTTGTAGATGGTTTTAGAGGAATTTATCTACCTATGATAGTAGGGGCATAGCCAGGGAAGTTTTGGATTGAAGAGTGAACAGGTCATTTGCTCACACCCGCAAAATCACTAATAATTTCAATAACAGCTCAAGACTTATGAAGTAAATTTCTAATATAGAGCACTTAATAAGGATCAATTACATTGGCTGAATTTTAACACCAGGCCTACAACTTGATATGTACCACTACACGCATTAAAAATTCCCTTAAACTCTAATTAAAAACAGGACAAAAATAACTTCAGTACATTATATGCCCACTTCCTCCCCCAACTTTAATGTAATTGGGAGGCACGCGACTGCCAACCTTCCCACCCCTACCGACCATTGTAGTTTTTTATTCAGTCAAGAGAAAATGCCAATGATAATGTCGAGGCAATTACAGTAAGCTAGTCAGATTATAGGCCCAACATACAGGTGAAAAACCTCAACATGTGCCTTTCTAGGATAACCCCAGCAGTGTGTCCAGAACCTCAACTACAACTCAACATCACAATTCCTGCGAGGAACCATGTCACACACTATCCCCACTGTATGGTACATTGAATGGGAACAGACACACAACTTTATACAAAATATATACTAGTTCACGATTTACACACACCAAATGCTGTTTTACTACTGCTTGCTACACGATTCCTCCATCTATGAAAAACTCCATATTAGGCTCTTTAACACAAGACACTGTTTACCCTGTACACAATTGGTCTGATGAACGTGTCCACTATATATCCCCCTTGTAAATAATTAATTGGAATCGCCACCATCACACACATAAACTGAACACTAAATCACACATATCTCAAGATATTTGTTACATTCCCCAGGTCGAATTTACTACTTTGCACTTTCATTTTTTATTTGTTATGAATGAATATAATAATAACCCGCCTCGGTGGTGTAGTTGGCTAATGAGCTTGTCGTGTTGAGCTCGACTGCTGAGGATGGGGAGATCGAGGTTCAAATCTCGGTCGGGTGAACTGGGGGGGGGGTTCCTAAATAGTTTTCCACTCTCCCTCCACGCAAATGCGGGTTCACTTCCTCTAATTAAACCTTCCCAATTCCTAATCCATTATTTCCTAATCCATTAGAGTAATTAGTACTTAAAGCGTATAACTCGAACGGGTAGTAAGACGCGGTGCTAAATATTATTAATATACTAATAGTTTAGAGAAAGCTAATGCTTGTACATTACTGGCAAAGTTTGGGATATTGAAATGATATTCAAATCACGGATATAGCCACATCAATGTATGCCAAAGTATCCAGGTTGTGAACAAATATTCAACCATCGTACAAGATCCAAAATTACCAGACATCCATGTTCAGTGATGACCTTTGAGCCTCCAGAGTAAATATAGTAACATATATAGTTGTTTGTATACATACTACTTATTGCCAAAAAAAGCTACTTATGTCATGTTTTATTTGAAAAAAAAAAAGCCTTTTAACTCTTGGTTAAAAAAATATTAATTTAAAAGTGACTTATAATCCTTGCAATAGTATTAATATTAAAACCCTCTTCAAGGGCTGAATCGTCTAAGACGTCTTTCTTTTGGACTCGCCTGCTGATGATGAAGAGATTGGGGTTTGAATCTTGGTAGGGTCTACTGAGGGTGGTTTTCGATCAATTGTTTTTCACTCTCCTTTCCCGCAAATTCAGGTAAATTATCTCTAAAATGCTTCCTTCTATATCCCTACACAATTAGCGTAAATATATATGTATATCGCCTTAACAGTTAGAAAGACGCGGTGTTAAAAATGAAATTAACTTAAAATCTAGTAAATAATAACCTGCTCTGGTGGCTGCACGCACTTCTCTCATGTTAAGATTGCCGAAGACTGGGAGACCGGGGTTTGATCCCGGTCGGGTGCACCAAGGTGAAGGTGGTTTTTTCCTAAATGGTTTTCCTCTCTCCCTACAAACAAATGTGGGTGGGTAATTTTGATAAACGTTCAGTGCAAAAAAAAATAATTACAATTTCTAAAAGGTTTTTCTTTCAAGTATCTTACTTTAATAATGTGTGTACAGTGTATTTCACACGTTTAAAACAAACCTTTTAAGTGAAATGAGAAATTATGAAAAGCCCATTTTAGGAAACTAATAGGCCTATTCAATTTGCTCTTAAACTTGGCTCTAACCATACAAAGTTAAAACTATTACACATTTAATACTTGTCCAGAAAGGAAACCCTTTGTTATTTAACAAGGCATTTTATTGATTAGATTGTGAGCTTATCTTTTGTTCATTATCTAAATATAAAATAACTGTCACAACAAATACTCAACAAACATTTTTGTGATCACTTGTCTTAGAAAAAATTTCAGGGTTTAATTTTGTAACAAATTTAATATAAGTATTCAACATGACATCACATTTTATGTTTATTTACATAGTTTTAGAAATGGGTTGTGTAGCAATACTCTGTTGGCCTACAATGATTAAGAATACACCCGAGTTTTCAAACATTTATTAGAATCAGCCACAATACTTTATATATAAAATATTATTTACAAAAATAGTTATATATTACTCTGGTACAATTTTATTTTAAGGCATTAGATTAATATTTTTTTTAGAAAAATAATTTACATTGAACTAATTCTTTTCAAGTTATTTCAGCTACCTTAAGAACACTTTAGTGAATGATTAATTAATAATAATACCTAAAACTTTGATAATTTGGTCCAAATTGTTTAAAAAAATAGCTTATGTTCACTCTACCAAGAAGTTTAATGAGGATTAACTTACTCCAAGAAATGTATGAAAAATAAAAAATACTATCTTGTATTTGTCAAGAAAACACACTAGGCTTAGGCTATTCCATATTTTAGGCTAGTTATATTATAATGTTAAATTGTATTTTGAATTATGATACATAATTGTTAACTTTGTGGTAGTAAAATTACTGCTACTTAACAATAATTTATCAAACATTTCAAACCTATTTTAAAAGATTTCAAATAGAAAAAAAATCTTAATACTACAATTTGAATATATCTTTTATTATTCAGATTAGCATGTAATTTATAATCATAATGAAGTATAAATCATATATACTGCAGAAATTGGCCTACCCTGCAAGAACTATGAGGTTCTTTCTAAATCCTATACCTTACAAGTAAAAAAAAGTTAAAAATTTGTGCAACAGGTCTTGGGTCTTAATACCGCACTTATGCTGAGTAACGGTTAATACAGTATATTGTTGATGAAAACCACTAATACATTGGGAAGAAGTATTGTAGCAAGGAAAGTAATACCGTTCCGTATTCTACTATAAACTGACATCACAAAACATGGCACACATGTGAAATTTGGTGATTTGAGCCATTGAACACATGATTTCAAACAGTCTTTTGTGACCTCGAAAACAACCTTTTCTAAATCAATTCTCGAACTAAGATCAGCAACAATGTGAAAAGGTTGCGTTTACAATCCACATTTTAACCTGTTAATATCCTGATGGCACTAGAAACCATTGGACTATTGTGTGCAAAATCTATAGCCTAATTACTAAATAAATGTAGTCATCAACATCACTTACAAATTCTTCAATAATACTTCAATAGTTCAAATTGTTTCAATAATTTTAAACAAATAAGTTTAAGGCCTATATTCCAAAACTATTTCACAAAGAATATTGATACCTACTATAGTGGTTTGCTAAATACATATTTATGGATAAATGAATTGGTCATTTTGAAAAGAACATATTTCCACTTTTTAACAAAATTAACTTATTTCAATTTTGAATACTACTGAAGGGTGGTGCATAATTTATGCAAAAATTTCATTCTAACAACTTTCTAAATAACTACTAGTATATCAGTTAGCATTCCTTTCTTAAGCCATATTTCTGGAGCTATGGCCTCCAACATAATTTTTTTCCTGTAAAATTTGTGGAATTGCCTTTTCGAAATGAGTGATTTAAGTGTGATAAAGAAAATAGGCCTAGTTTGGAACAAAGCAATCTGACATCCTCCACCGGAGTTACATTTAACATTGATTATAAAAATAGACTTTATAATAATTGACTTGCAGTAAGGCATGTAAATGGTTTGATGTTTAAGATACAAAGTACAAAGTACAAAGTACAAAGTAGTATAGTTTTAAAGGATGATTAGAGGATGTTACATTTACAATACCAGTACATTATTGTGGCTTTTGAGTTGGAGATGGTTCAATGCTTGAGCTATCAGTGCCAATTGCCGATACAATCCAATAAATTATAAGAATCAGAACCACTGCCCCAATAACTCCCATGATAATCATCATTTTGATGTTTTTCCACCAGTACTTCTTCTTAAGTTTGCCAGCCTGCTGCTCGAATCTGGACGCCCCTTGATGCAAGGCGTCTGCCCGATTGTCAAGCTCCGACAATTTGGTGTCGCGTTCCAAGACTTTTTCTACGTTGACTCGCATAATTCCGACGACTTCATCCACCTTGGCTTGTGTTTGTTGCAGACGTTTTTGGGACTGCTGCTGCTGGGAAGTTTGAGGGCCACCGAGCCCATCTTCGTTGCCGCTTGGAAAACTCACAGACATGGTTAAATATTTCAATCAAAACTATGTGAAAACTTGAAATATGCTTTGTCCTGCAGAACTTGCCTATAATTCCCACAAACCGTTTGAAAAACTTTTTTTTTTACTAGATATAAGTTTGACACAAAGACACTAATTTTGACATGAAAGACTTGTGTCAATGTAGATGGTTGATGATTAATCAGATGATTCATTTAACGCTTGCACACTGCGCAGAAGTGATAGAATCAAGGAACAGGAAGTCATGAACAAAGGCTTCTTTTAATTTCTCTAAAATAAAGAAGACCCTTTCAAAAGTTAATAATTATGTCATAGCATGGAATTCACATACAACAATATAAGAAATCTTTAGATAAATTACAAAAAATTGATCGACCACTCATTAAGATAAGAAAAATAATAATTTAAAAAACAACAATATAATGTCACGGTCGAATGTCTCCAAGGTCTAAGGTATATCTATCGGAGAAAATCTGGCTATTATGTAGCAATGTAAAGAGAATAGAAGGTAGCGCCAGTTGTAGAAAGAAGCCCGATTGGCTGAGCGTGTACACTAGCCAGCAGTTAAAGCCGTGTTCTCACTTGTCTTTTTCAGTGAATAACTTCGATTGATTAATTTTTTATGAAAATAAAAATTGAAGGAATTTGTTCACACGTGTCATTTATCATAATGATCACGTTGAGAATGATCAACTACCATTTCATTTATTAAAATGGCACCACGTGCTGTTTTATTTTCTACAAATCACTACTTATATTCCACAGATATTCAAATTGTCTGGTGTTTGGATGTTCATTTTATATTAATTGTTAGTGGATCACTGAAAATGACACGTGAGAACACGGCTTAGTAGCTTTAAGTAAGACAAATCTAGTACTTTCTAAATAATTATTGTTAGAAATTATAATATCACGTTTGGGAACAATAAACATATTAATATATATATATTTAAAATCCACACCAATAAATGAAAAAACTGAACAAATTACACTTTACCTATTAATATATGTTAAAAATTACTTACATGATGGGACTATTGTATTAAAACTGGCAACATTCGATGTGTTTTGAAGTTCTTGACATTTTAGTTAACCCTCCATTTAGCATTACAAATGTCAAAGTCGCTATCGGCAAAATGAATTAAACATATTCGAGCAAAGCTTGTATTAATTGTGTCTTTCCTTTTACAATTGAGCTCTAATGTACGGCAAATTTCTGGATCCTTAGGAAAGGAGTAAAAAATATATTGTTATTAACAATGCAGTTTCCTTGATTATTTACACAGAGTGCAACAGCAGAGCTTGTTTTTTTTTATGTCTGTTTAGAAATATATGTAATTAAAATTGAAGAACGTACGCAAATAAATCAGCAAAAAACCTAAAAGTCTGATTGTTCAACAATAATGTTTATCCCATGTAGGGCCTATACTATATATATTATATAAAAGAAAAACTATTATAATAGCTTGAGAATAATAATACAACTACATACTATAATAATAAATATGTATGCTTACTGTAACTACTATTAAATAAGCGTATACAAAGACGGGTAATAAGACGCGGTGCTAAGTATTATTACTATTAAATAAATGTAGTAAATAAAATGTCTAAACCATTAGTTAGAACATCACTGCTATATTTTATAGTAGCCTATTAAACAGATTATCGAGGGGTAAATATAATAAAGTAACTAACTATACACGAAAAAACCACTACCAGGCAAGTACAAATAAATACATCATTATGAAGATAAATTAAAGGACCATCCGAAACACATGGACCGCATGACATACTACTAACTGCTGTGTACTGGGTGACGTAGTTCATGACTGACGTAGGCAATGACATCAACAAATTTTTCCAAATAGCGCTACCTATCTATTCTCTTTACATTGATCTGTAGGTCCAGTGATCAGATATTGAATCCAAAAAGCTCTAGTAGGTACCGCGGCATATTAGCACGCGCGCAATTCAAATATTGGACAGAAGTTTGAACGACCACGATTTAATTTTATGGTTTCAGGTAATATGGTGGTGAGTAATAGAAAATAATTAAGTTGACCAATGAAAGGACCTTATTAGCAAAATATGTACAATTATATTAATTATTGATTGATCATAATTGTAAAATCAATTAAATTTGCTTGGTTATGCGATAAATAAATTATTTTTATCAACTTAAGCTCAGTAAACTGTGGGGGTTGGGGCTGGGGGAGGAAGTTTACAAACATTGCGTCGTATTTATAAGGTAAAACTATTATTATCATTACTTGGAAACAATCTTAATAGTTAGCTTATGACACCTGAGGGAATTTTAATCCTACTGGGTGACATTTTGGATACTCTATCTGAATATTAAGACCAGTCAAAGATATACTGACATTTAAAAGTTAAGAGGAAAAGGTTTTGTTTTTTTAAATTAGGTCTGATTGATAAATTAATAGCAATAAGGAAGAAAGTGTACTGTGCTTTTGTTGATCAGGAGAAATCGTATGATAGTGTGAATAGGAATATATTATGGAATGTTGGGAGAGAGTATGGTGTATATGAATGGTTATTAAATGCAATTATGACGCTTTATGATAGAATTAAAGCGTGTATAAGGGTGGATGGAGGTTTAAGCAAGTTGTTTGACATTGAACAGGATGTTAGACAAGGTTGTATTATGTTTCCATGGCTGTTTAATGTATTCATGGATAAGTGTATGAGGGATTCTTGTGAGGATGCATTTGGTGTATAAATGGACAAATGAATTTTGTGTATCTGGCCAGAATGTTCTGTAAAAATGGGAGTATGTCATTGTCTGGTGAAATTGACAGGCGGGTGAATACATATTGGAGAGTAGTTGGATGTACGTGGACTAGTGCAAATAATGGAGTAGTAATGAAAGAAGCAAAGATAGCATTATATAAGCCACCATTGTTTTATGGATGTGAAGCGTGGGTTTTTCAGAAAAAACACAAGATCAAGGTAAATGAGGTTGGAATGAAATATCTAAAAAATGAATGCATAAAAACATGTATGGACAGAGTTAGTAATTAATGGGTGATGAAACAATGCGGGTTAAAAGGGAATCCAATAGGTAAATGTGTACGTTGGTTTGGGCATGTTGAGAGGAGGAGTGTATATTAAGTGATGAAGCAAATAGATGAAAGTAGAGTGTGTGAGGATCAAAAGGATAGGGTAGGCCTGGTAGGACGTGGCTAAATGTTATAGATGAATATGTGTAAAAGAGAAACATTATGCGTTTAAAAAATAAAATATCATGTATGGCTTGGTGTTCGGATGTTGTTGAAGTGAAGGGAGTATTAAAAAATAGAGAAGTGTGGAGAGAGAGTTAGTGAGGTAGAATTAAGTACGGAGTTTTTTTTAAAGCTATATGCACAGTTTTTAAATTGATATAGACTATCCAAGATTGATAAATGCTTACACTGTTTAGTCTCCAGTTTCAAAAATGAAAATTAATTATCTATCGAAAATATAAGCTGCAGAACACACAATTTTTTTTATAATAGATAAACTTAACTACTTTAGGTCTCATAAAAAGTTATTTAAGTGGCAGTTCAACCATAACTCTCCCCTTTACACTTGTGTTCCTTCTAGTGATATAGACCACGCCACCACTTAAACGTATTTGATATAACTTGGTCTGATTTTTTAACCCTTTTTAATTTGGTTTTTGGACCTTAACACTCGTAGAAGCTTATTTATTAATAAAGAAAATTTTCATGTTAAAAAAACATACATAGGTATTTCCTTTTTTGAGTGTTTCTTTTATATTATAACATTTTAAGTTTTGTCTTCCTTTTAGATCTTATAGTAGTACATTCCAAAAATGTTTACGTGATTAAAAATATTTTGATCATTTTGTACCACCCTCCTTCTCCTCTAATGGACAAGGGCAGGGGCACATATACATAAACTAAAGAGGGCTAAATATAAACAACAAATGATTAAATTGCAGAAGAGCATTAGGACCACATAAACATTGATAGGCCTTCAGTTTGACCTATACAACAA
>CABFOV010002908.1:0-75053 GCA_902141375.1 Timema poppense | reverse complement strand
GGGAAAGTAGGTCAGGGGGAAGGAGGCTATTTATATAAGAGGAATAACGGTACCTCAAAATGACCTGAAAGTACAGGGCTGGGGGAAGAGGAATAACCGGATGTGGAAAGTAGGCTAATTGATAGCCTGGGGGGTGGAACAGGTCATCCCGCTAACTACTCACATAATTTTTTTCCCCCAATGCTTCTTAATACCTGTATCACTTATATGCATACACCAATGTGGTGATGAGAATCAGGAAGATAAACTTTTGGTGGAAATATACTCAAATTTATTAGGAGATAGAGTGATAAACCCTTTTAAGAAAAACACTTTAACTACACCCAGCCAGAATTTAAACCCCGACCTTCTTTTCGTCAGCAAACCAGACTAGATTAACATGACACTTTTACCACGTGACCATCAATGCGATTCACATTAAAGTTAATATTAATGTTGTTTCACCATGAACATACAAGGAACTCCCAAATTAAAAGTTGAACATAGGCTAAATAAATACTTAAAGTAGCTCAAGCGATTGTGTATGGTCAAGATTAATATTAATGTGTTATAATGATAAACTAACTCAGCAACGTGTACATCCAAACGAGTCACCAAGAAACACCAACTTTATTATAAACACTAACAATCATTTTCATTTTCCATTCATCTTTCTACATGATATATATACACTAAAAATGTTTTAAGACAAAAAATGGTTATTTCACTACCAACATTTTGTTCCAAGTAGAGTAGGAGGGACCGGGGATGGTTGCTACAGTTTTCAGATTTCATTTAATTATTTTACACCTTAGGTTCTTAATGTGTACTAAATAAAATTAATGGAACGTTATATTTATTTGTTGGCCACATAATAATGTGTTTTCAAACTCTTATATCAAACAACGTTTTATAAATCTATTTGTGGTATTCAAACCAACCCCAGAATGTTTTGAGGTGAGCCAGCACCTGTTTTATAAATAGCTAACTTATACAAATAAGGATTAATATTATAATTGATTAAAAACAAACAAAAAAACTAAATTTTCATCATTATTATATTAATTATAACTCAGATTGCTCAAAGTTATCCAAACATTAAATCATATTCTTATTCACAATTCGTGACACGGATAAAAATTTTAGTTTACGTTTACGCTAAAGTAAGATTCTGATATATTGGACAGTAGAAGATAGTTAAAAAGGTTACTAAAACTACTTTATTATAAAGTAGGGTGATCTCCAGATGTCACTTTTAATATATATTATCACTAGCTCACCCGACAGACGTTCTGTCAAAAGCTATTGAACTGTGGCAGTCCCACAAACTTATCTGTTATGGTCAAGTTCTGGTGATGGCGTCGCTTATAAAGTGCACATGTCGTGATGACATCTTTAGTTTTTAGTATTGGTCACCATAACAGATAGGTTTGTGATACTATACAGTCACAAATGTGTAAGTTAAATACAAAATTGAATGTAAACGTATTTCAGAGTGATCACTTTATTTATTTACTATCAAATAATTACCATGGAATAAATAATACATTTGCATAATAATAATATACTTTTCTATGTATTTTTAATGTCATAATCATAAACAACAACTACTTAAAAAATTCAGCTTTTTATTTCGTACACTGCTATACTTTAGTAATATTGTGTTAAATGATATTTTCATTGTAATGCTTTATGGTACCCGATATTTTTTGTTTGATTACCTGGCGCGTAGACAAACAAAGCTGATGGTTTTCCAACACGGGAACAGGCAACATACAATTGGCCATGCGAGAAACATGGGTTTTCAAGATTAATGCCGCAAACACTCAATGACTGCCCCTGAGATTAATTTATGGTCATAGCGAAAGCAAGCCGTACTGTAAACTGCAGTCGTTTATATTCAAATGGTATGTCAGTCGGAATCATTGGGATGCGTGGTATCAAAACGTCTTCTCCTTTATACTTTCCCTTTACTATTGTTGCTTCGAACACGTAGTTCATTAATTTTTTCACCACTAGCCGTGTGCCGTTACAAAGACGTGGTTGGTTGATATTTCACAACATTATGATCACCGATCCAACCTTTAATTGAAGAGTGTGAGGCTGCAATCCTGTAAAATCAAGCGAGTTCAAAAATTCGGGTGGATAGTTGACGAAATCATCTTGGTTAGTAGCGGAATCAACTGATTTGTATGTTCTCAATTCACCGGCTATTTCATTTTGAATTATGAAAATTAATTAATTTACATTTATGTTTTTGGGAGCCAATATAGCTCAACCAAATATGATCTCTGTAGTTTTGAAAAACGTTTGGGAACACCTTTTTAATGAGTTCGGCTTTTGAATCAGTAAACTGACAAAAATTGTCAGGAAAGGTAACGCAGCCACTGAAAGAGTCTAAAGCGAAGTTGCCATTACCAATGTCAATGAGTTGTTTTGAAAATATTTCTCCAGATCGATCATTTTGCAACTCAACACGAATATTCATGCTTAAATTTAGTATTTTTACGTGTTTTCACAAAACGTAGGACTTTAAACATGCATTAAGTTCATCAGCTGGCGTTGACCGTGGAATCACTAGCAATGTTTGACGAAAATCTCGTGCTAACAAAATAATCGCACCACCAAATTGGTTTTGATTGTTCCGCAAATCTTGCATGGTTCGGTCTAATGACTCCAAATATTTTTTATATGCCATCGTGCATTCATCCCACACTATCAATTTACATTGCTGAAAAACCTTTGCCATTGCAGAGTTCTTCGAAATGTTGCAGATCGGAGTTTCATTGCTTTGAATATTCAACGGCAATTTTAGCGCTGAATGAGCTGTTCGACCGCCTTCTAACAATGTAGCTTCAATCCCTGATGAAGCGAGTATGAGTGCAATTTCATTGTGTGAGCGAATTGTTGCTAAAATCAAAGGAAAAAAGTTTTTCCTGTGCCACCGGGAGCGTCCGAGAAGTAAATCCCTCCAGTTCCATCATGTACAACTTCCATAAGAGTATCAAATACATACTTTTGTTGTTGGTTCAACTGCGGAAGATTTATTCGGTTTGATTCTCTTAAAGCATCGAGATCGTACAGTTTTTCTCGTTGCAACTCTTGATTAAAAGTGTCGTGCATCGGGCGATTGGGCGTGGCCATGCCTAATTGAGATAATACTTTGTTTGACATCATCAAGCATATGTCCTCAATTGATATTAACGCCTCGTTGTAAATTTCTTCACTGACTTGTAAATTTGGATTTCCTGTTCTAATGCGCATTTGATGCAATATATCGTCACACATATCATCTTTGTATTTGAACCATAAAAAATTGGTTTTGATGGGAAGCATGTTGATATAGTTATAGAAAACAATGTTCGTATTTGATGAGCTTGTGAAAAAATTATAGCTTCATTGAGAGTTTGATCCCAATGAGCGTCATTTTCTAAGAGTTGCAAACGTTGACAGGCTTCTCTGTAAGAGCCACACAATTCACCATTAACAGTTCGTAACTGTTGGAATGATGTTGGGCCACGAATATTGACTAATAGCAATCGCATGTAAAAACACTCATCATTGCTTGGATGGACTGAATAAATTTGACCTATTGCATCGGCGGAATATACATTTGGGTAAACTGGAACTGGTTTTCCTTGTTTCCGTGGTTGAAATTTATTTGAGGATTGATTCCAAGTATAATATTTTGGCATTTAGGGATATAGCAGTGTTCGGGCGAAATCATCATTCTTACACATTTCAAAAAAACAGGTCAAGGTTGTAGATGGTGGTTGAACAGCTTGTTGTAATGCGTTCTGTGCCATGAAATATACTCTTTGACCATTTTCTAAGTGTATGGCTAAGTAAACAACGGTAGGGTGTCTTTCATGAATAGAAAAAGAAAAATTGCGCCAAATTGCTTCATTACTGCTAACATACCGGCCCATTTAGTATTGGGTAACTTCATCATTGTAATTATCTGCACCAACTCCAATCACAGCCATGTCATTTCCTATGGTTACATATTTACAAATGTATTTGATAGATTTCACGGAATGGCAAGATTCAACATTGATGTGCTCCTTGAATGTCTTTGATAGGAGCGGTGAATATGGAACAATCCAACGATTATCAATTTCAATGTCTTGTTTATTAATTTTGACAATTGTTTATCTTTCGTTGTCTGCAGTCGATCGGCGACGATACATCCTGCTGACATTCTCTGCATTTTCATCATTATTAATCGCATCTCGAAGGTGAATATACTCTTCAGAACGGAGTTTGACCTTGTTCAACCTGATGAATGTCAATCTCTCTGTTTCAATTTTGACATATATATCAACAGCATATTGGTGAAATGATCACCGACATTTCAAGATGTGATTGTCTTCATTCTCACGAACCATCAGGCGGTATGAATAATAGTTCATTAAACTGACTTTTTTGTTGGTTTAGGCACCTGTAAATGAATTATTGTTTTAATGACAGTGATTGAACTTGCATGCAATACATATAACAGCTGATACAAAATCTCCATTGCTAAACCAAATTTGTAATTACCTGTAAGGGGATTTATCATCTTGATTGAGAAGTGATAACTATCTCCACCTTGCCAAAACATGATGTGATATTGTAGCGCATTATATGAGCGGTGTGTTTCATACACACGCTGTAACTGATCATTCCGGCGATGTAAAACAATATCACGGGCTTCCAAATTTTCTCCAACTATAACAATGGCAACTCCATCCATTGTTGGTGCATTGAAACGTCTTGCATGTTGGCCCACAGGAGTTTTATCAGCTCTGGTTAAAATTTTGTGATTATCATATGGCATGAGATCCAGTGCAGTTTTGAACAATGTAATCAACTGATTGTGTTAATGAAAGAAAGTTTGTAATTCTTCTACAATATACCTCTTAACTGAACTGTTACTTGCACAACGCAGATCATTTTCTTGTGTTGAATTGCCCATGAAATAAATTTTCAGGAATTTTTAGTCGCCATCTGACACCGGCAACAGTGAACCTGCTCCATGATATATTTAACCTTGTATCTGTGAATTAAAAAACAAGTTTATTACTTTTGTTACAAAAACTATAAAATAAAATAAACAAAGCAATACGGGGGATAGGTCTGTTTGTTATATATTACCTTGAAAGTTGGCATGAAGTTGTCCCGAACTACATTTGTTGCCCCAAATGAAGTCATTTGGAAGCAGTTGTTATATTTTAGGATATTAGTAAGGAAATGTATTGAATCCGTTCCTGTTCATGAAACCAATTAGTACAATGGCTCTGGTGGTGGAACCAAAGGCACTAATTTCACTTTGCCATTTGCGCAACACAATCCAACGGCTTCATTTTTGTATTTCAATGCCTTACAATGTGGGCAAACTGAGTTCATAGATCCAATAGCAACGCATTGGTAGGCACTGTAGTCAATTGAAACATCGTAACTGAATTATCCCGTTTCAAACCTGCAAGATTATCAGCTGAATGACGTGCTGCACGGATTTGTGATATCCGAATCCTTTCAATTTCATTTCGCTCTTCAAGTTGCTGTGCAGTCTGATTAGAATGACAATTAGCTTGTTTTCTAGCATTTAAAGTTCTTCGACCCAAATTGATCCTCCCACGCCTTATAGGCGGCATGATTCTTGGAATGAGTATAAATGGAAACACACAAAATAAACCAATCAACCAAAGATAAATCGAGGAACTTCAAACTGTATATCGTAGAAAGAGAAAGTGTCAAATCTACGGATGCATTCAAGTAGTTTATATTAATTTTTAGGTTAAGTTCATAATTATAAAGTTACTAATTAAATTTCAAATGTTTTTTCTTTATATTATGGTTTGGTACTCTTTTGTTTATTTGAATAAAACGAAACAATAAGTAAATGTATCGATTGAGAAGCGAAAATTAAACACAACCAAGAAAATAACACGCACTAATTGAGAATCTACTGAAAAATTGTCAAAGTCAAATTGTATATCGTAGAAAAAGAATGTGTCGAATCTACGGATGCATTCAAAGTTACTAATTAAATTTCAAATGTTTTTTTCTATATATTATGGTTTGGTACTCTTTTGTTTTATTTTAATAAAACGAAAGAGTAAGTATATGAATTGAAAGTCGATTTCGGTGTCTGAGATTGATTCACTTAATCGATTCTTTGCTCAAATCGATCTTCACGACCCAAAAAAAATCGATTCTTCGATTAATCTATCTCAGTTCGACATCCCTAGAATTGACAGCTAGTAACAGTTTGGATGGGAAAAAGAAAAATGTGGTTTTAACTTTTTCAGTGCAATTTTTCCAATTTTTCTCTTCATAAGAACCTTCCTCGGACTTTATCAAATATTAGAGAAAAAAAATTAGGCGAATTGGTCCAGCCGTTCTCGAGTTTTTCGGTTAGCAACACATTTAGCCATTCATTTTTATTTATAAGATTATCTATAAGATAACACTAAGCATAAAGAAAATGTTAAAATGCTGATTATGAAAAAAAAAGTTTGTATTATCTAAACTTTTTCTTCTACCAGAATATTAATTAATGTGAATCCGCATTGAACATACATTAAACTGAATCCAACGTTCTTTATGTAATCTGAGACAAAAAAACCTAGTAAAATTTATCGTCTTCTTCTAACTCCTCATCAGATGTTAACTACTTTATTTCTAAATTTTAGGCGGTTTGTTGTATTTCTGCCTCAATTTTCCTGAGAAAGTTGTAATTTAGAGGAAGTGTACCCACATTTTCGTGGAGGGAGAGTGGAAAACAACTGAGGAAGACCTAGTTAGTATAAATTGTTGACACTCATTTTTAACTAGACCCTACAAAAAGTGTGCCAACCAACCCCGTAGCAATTTCATTTTGTTATACCAAATCCACAATCTCTATAAATCAATAGAGATTTTATAATTAGAATATAGTTTTAGAAAAATAAATAGTTCTCTCTGTTTAACATAATAATAATACTATACTTCCTATTTCACAATACATTTATTAAAATTATCACCATTTAATTACCGCAATAAGAATTTAACAAGATTAGCTTATTCAAACATTAATGACGTTAAAAACTGGAAAAAAACAGGACAGGATCATCTTGTTTATCTAAAACAAATGTTTATTAACTGTTGCGTTCATTACATTATTGGCGCAGTTATTAAACCTGTGCAACCTAACCCCTGTGTCCAACCCCCCTCCGGTCTCCTCTACTTATTCACTTATTTAAAGTCTAGACACTTTAGTTAGCTAAACGTAAAGCTTTTAGTACACCATAAGTAAATACCAAGGGTAAGCCCTGGTTAAAAGGTTTATCTGCACAGTAACTGAAGCTATTAATAATCACACCAGAATTTGTTTTTATATATTTTTAAAACAAACATTATATTTCTAAATAAAAAAAAATCAAGCACTTGGAATAAACAGTCGGAGTACATAATTACATGACTTTTATCATAATTATTATTAATTATAGTAGAACTAGTGAAGTAGTAATAATACTATTATTTAATACAATATAAATCTCCCATAGGTGGGCATACGGGCCAAGGCATCAAACGAGTCTTGTTTTCCGAGGATAGCGTATAGCATGGTTTAAATCCCTACCGAGTGTACTGAGAGGGATTTTTCCTAAACGGTTTCCTAATTTCCCTCTAGTCAAATGGGGGTAAATTTCTTCTAAACCTTTTCCTTCCTTATCCCGATCTCCTTATCTCCTTAGCTTAAGATAAGATTTCCCAAACAACGAGGCATAAGGGGATTTCTGATGAGGCGCAGCATGTTGATATATTTGAAGCGAGTGTACATTTCCTCCTATTTGGCGGAGTTCTAGTTAACTGTGAAATATGAATGTTCTGCTTGAAAAATAATTGAAGAAATTAAAACTATGATGTTTTTTGCATCTACCATTGTGAACGTAGCTTATCTGCAATTATTATGGCAGTCATATCCATATAAATCAACTGACAATTACAAAAATAGAATCTATGATTTACTATCTTATGAAAATAAACCAGCTAGTTCTTCCCATGGACAGGTAAGTATTTACTCTTTAGATAGAAGAATGGTGAAATCAGGGTTTTTAAAATACCCTAAACTAAAATACTAAAATACTTTTCAGTTTGATAGAAGATTGAAATATGTCAGGTGAGTATAAGAACCACCCCAAAACCATTAAGGTATAATCCTTAGATTTTAAAATGAAGAATCAGAATATAGAGAAAGGAAATTACCTCAAAATTCCTAGAACTAATATAAAAACTATTTTTGGTGTGATGTAAAATAGAAGTTTGACATATAAGTCAATATACATTCCTGGAAAGCTGAATTACATCTGAACAAACCGAATTTCAAAATTTATGTCCGGGAAATGGAAGAAATCTAAATTAATACAGCAATTATAAAACACTAATTTCTGTATGGTGTTTACCCATTTTACCTTTAAACTCTTTAAATTTTTATTATATTTTGTTTTGCCATTTCTACCATTTTTCCCTTTTCTCCCTTATAGCTTACTTATTTAAAAACAAACAAATTTGATTAGATTTCATTTTTACCTATTTTGCCATTTTTACCCAAAACTATTTTTCCCAGGCAAAGCTGGGTACTTCCTGTTGATAATAAAATAAAGTAAACCCCACAGAACGGTCTAATAAATATTTAAATGTCCTTCAACATTAATATTTCACGTTTAACTTAAGGTGTGATGGAGATAACCAAGATTTTTTTTATCACAAAATACTTTTTTTGGCCCAATAATCAAAATATTGCTTTAGTAACAATTTTATAGATAGTAATATCAACAGTTATTAAATAGTATATCTATTTTGGGCCTAAAGGCACATAGCATAGCTTTTAAAAAAGGCTAAACGATCTAAATGTTCCTTTTGAATGGCATAGGGCATATAGCAGATATTAAAGAAATGTTGAAAGTTAAACTAAACATTGCTACTGGAGCAATATTTGGATTATTTAGGCAACAAATAGATTCAAGTTTGTCACAGCAAAATTACCAAACTAAATATATTCACTCGGTTCCATTCAACCTAACCCTAATAACATAGCCATACTATTAAATATATCACACTTAACCAACCCAACATGATACATTCATAATTAATAAAACTGAGACTCACGCCAGTGAGCATGCAGATTAAATGTCAGACACATCTAGTATATTTTTTCGGTGAAGGTAAGGTTGGGGTTCGAATATAGCCAAGTGTTACTGTAGAGGGTTTCTTTTAAATGATTTCTCACACTTCTTCCACACACCCCACTAACGTAATTAAATACATCTGTATCAAACGGTTGGTGAGACGTGGGGGAAAAAGTCTAAACTTAAAACTTAACAATTAAATGGTCTAAATGTATAAATAATAAAAGTGAAAAAAGAACATAAGTAACTGCTTCAGCCCCTTTTTTAAATTGACAGTTGGAGCACCTTTTAGGAAATACGAATAGATTTTATTTTTCGCTTTGCTTTGATAATATTTTAATATATCATTTGTATTATTTTACAGCTGTTGATAATATCTATCAAAGGTGTCCAAGATAGATCACATAATTTGAAGTATAAGCAAGTGAAAGTAGAGCTAGTAAGTTTTTAGCGTCATATATGTTCATTTGTAAGAAAAATGGGGTATATATTAAATACCCCGTTCCCCTAAGGTAAATTTCTGATTGTGCCACTGTCTAAGGGGAACAATTTCAAATAAATCTATATTTATCACGTTCATAACGTACTCCGGCTACTTACACACATGCCAACACACAAAGATACACACACCACAATCAATGTATGACCAGCACTTTTTTCTAAATTCACGATAAATCGTTAAAATAACATTCCTTATAAAAACAAACACATCTGAACAAAACTCATATATATATATATATATATATGTATATACATGATATATACGTATATATATATATGATTGTAAAACACAGCTAGTATATTTAATCATAAAATAATATCCTATCATGCTTGTTTTGAGTCAACCTTATATTTCTCTCTTTATTATTTAAAAATTAGATATAAATACTACTTTGAGGTCAAGCATATTTGGTTTTAATATTTTGTAATCCTCACTAAGCTGATTAGTGTTTTTATGCACTAATTTAAGCCATTACCGTGTTTAAGGACCGTCTGAATGACATCACATATATATCTAAATAGTTTGTTATCTAGAATAATAAAATTAATTTTGAATACTCTTAGAATATAGTTTTAAAATTGTGTTACATCAGAACATAAAGTATAATTTAGTTTGAAGCTAGCATATTACAAATCTAAACCCTAAATGCTCTTCTCTAATATAGAGTTAATCAGTTTTAAAACGTGCAGTAGTAAAATGTTTTAAACAGTCAATACATTTTAGAATGTACAGTTTAAACTTGTATTAAATAGTCAATTACTTTTAAAACGTACAGTTTAACATTTATTGAAAATATTTTATGGAAGATAATTTGTATTGTTTACAAATGTAATTGTTTTAAATTATGTTTAAATTATATTGTGAATCTCTTTGAACTATAAAATTAACTCACTGCAATTATTTGGAATAGTTTCACTTCTAGGTACTAAAATACTATGTAAAAACTTACACTTTATTAGCGTATCCTTTTGAGTTGGTTTGGACGGTAAAAAAAATGTGTGTAAGTTTATTTTGAAATACATAAAACAATTAAAATAAATGGTATTATATTATAGTTTGTAAAAACTTTTTTTAAATCAGCTATTAGTTGATATTTCTTAAGGGTGCTAAATTGTAGAACAATGAGACACGTTTCAGACGTTTATAACCTCATCATTTTAAAAGTTGTTTAATATTCAAAATATTGTTAAAAATAAAACGTAGGTGAAAATTATCAGCAGGTTTATGATAAGATAAAAAGTAAATTTTGAATCTAAATATTTAATAGAATAATGTACGATGCTTTACGTGAACATTTGTGCTCTTGAGATTAAATTATAAGGTTAGAAACCGAGATCTAACCTTCCTCTATAAAATAAATTCATGCATTGACAGGGTCACAACAAAAAATATTAATATGTGGGATTGTTTTATATGGGCTTATGTAAGCTATCACACGTTATTTAAAGACATCTTAAGCTTAAAATGCAAACCTTTTAACTGGTAAGAGCTTTCACCTACATTTTGGTGAAAACAATATTTAAAAAATATAAGATTACTCAATAAATAATCCGTGATTTCTAAACATCTGCAATGCCTTACAGTGCTCTCTCAAGTAGCATACTTAAAGAATTGATATAGAATTAACATGTTTATAGCTAGTGTTATTGATAATGTAAAATTATCTCTGATAGGATACACTTTGAACCAAATCAGTTTAAATATTTTGGAAAAAAAATTAACTGCTGAAAGTAAACCATCAGTAAACTACCCTTAAATTAAGTCTAGAAATAAATTTGCAATCTCACCCCAATACGGAACAACATAAGATTTAAATATCAAGTTTAAAGAAAAACCATTAAACTTTTTAAGCTGTAGCCCCAATTACAGACAGACAAAATGGTACAACTCAAATTTTGAGTTTGGGGGCACATAAAACATCAAGATTGATCATAATGTCTAGGTAAATAATATTAACGATTGCATTATTTTCTATACCTGAGAAAGTAAAAAAAACAACGTGGCTTTAACTATATTTCATCCTTTAGCTCGTTCTGATTGGCTCACGAAATAGCCACATTTTCCCGTGCCAGTAATCATCGATTGATATTATTTTATCGTACGCTACTAGGTATTCTCTCTGTCTGTCTGTCTGTTTGCTCTGATCATCCAATTAATCCACGACTGGCTAATATTTCGTTAAGTACCAGAACACGCGTCGAGGATTCTAACAGATATAATCAGCGCATGGACAAGGGTTCGGTAACGTATCGATTTACTCAAACGCACACCCTCACTTTTTAAAATGTTTACGTAACTCTCAATGCAGAGAAATGGATTAAACAACACGCCACCTTTTATTAGTATTAGTACTATTATTTAGCACTGAGTCTTACTACCCCTTGGGGTTACACGCTTATGTACCAACTACGCCAATGGTTTTAAGGATTAGGAGTATTATATTTAAAGGAAGTGTAACTGCATTTGCTTAGAGAAATAGTAGAAAAGCATTTTGGAGAAACTATCCTCAATACACCTGACTAAGCTTTGAATCTCGATCTCCCCGTTATCGTCAGTCTAGTCTACTTCGAGAGTAGTGCCTTAGACTATGCGGCCACTGAAGCGAGTCACAGCACAATAACTACTATTGCTTATCTTATTTTCTCGTGAAATTATATTTAGAGTATAAATACCGATTATTTGGTTTTGCTTGACAGCTATGAAAAGCTACCAGACAAATTTATGTATCCCTACGCTAAACCAAATGATCTGAAAAAACATATGTTTGGCAGCTGTCACTTTTGAAAGTCAAAACTTAGATCTATACAAGAAACATATCTTACAGTTTTATTTATTTTCTATTCATTGTTGCCCTTAATATGCTGATGTCAGGCCTAGTATTAATTATTAATTTTTACAAGTAATCAATATCAATCGGTCACAAATAAGTACACGCCAAATAATGTTAAAATTGCTAGGGTTAAGTAATTTATTGTAGCCTACCCCTTGAATAAAGATTTGATTAGAAAGTAGCCTGACAACAACAGGGGAGGGAGGGCCAAAACTTGTACACAGAAGAGATTTTTTTAAGATAAAATAGAGAATTATGAATAGTTTTACATTGTCATTCTACTCACAAGGACCCCTACTGTCATAACTTACCGACATTATAATATGAAATTATTTTTTAGTTTACACAATGAAAAAAAAGAGGGGAACATATTTACGAACATGTGTTTTTACCTTTTCTACATCATAGTGTTTGTTTGGTTAATTTATTTATGCATGAAAAGTGAGCTTTATTTATAAGTAGGTTATAAAGCAGTTATCGTTTTTTAGTATAATCTATCGCAAACTATCAAAACCTAACCTTTTAAGAATCAACAGGGAAAAAAATAAAAATTGATCCAAACATTTGCACTAACTGCATTTGCGATATATTCTGTAGATGACATGACGAACAGAATCTCTAGTAAAATTACCAAGAGCCTCTACATATACTCCAGGCGTCGGTCTTTTCTTTCTGATCTTGCCAGGAGTTCCAACTTGATCAATTTCCTTGTTTTAATATCTGCATTTCACAGAGTTTTTTCAGATACTATAAAATCCTAAAACTTGAGGTTTAGGCTAGTAGTCAACACAACACAATATTGGTGTTTGAAGTTATGTTTTATAGTCTTGATACAATTTCATAATAATGTATATTGATCACTGAGAAATACTCGCTATTTTTTTTATCACACACTTCAATGTTATATTGGAAAACAATTATTTAAAGATCACTAAAAACCGTCTATTTTCCAAGGCTAACACGCTCACACACTAAACTAATATTCACAAAAGAACACACGGATTACTAGGTAGCCGAATTAATATTTAAAAAATACACTATAATAATAAAATTTGTAATGAAATTACTATACCGTTCACCACCTCCAACTCTAACCACAAGAAGCCACAATAGCCGGGAAGAGGGTGGGTGGAATATATAAGGAATTTAATGTAGCAAAAATAGGAACATTAGCAAGTTTAAGATTATTATTATTATTATTATTAGCACCGCGTCTTACTACCCGTTCGGGTTATACGCACTTACGCTAATATGTAATGNATGGTAGGGTGATTGTGAGATGAAATGGAGGACCTACAGTTTAACGTGGAATCCGAACCACGGTGGAGGCCTGGCATTCCCCACATTCACAAGATGTCTTGTCAGAGGTGAAGGAAGGGTTTGGTACTCAGACAAATCTTTGCCGGGACCGAGGATCGTACCCCGGCTGCCAGCATAGAAGTCTGACACCTTACCCCTAGACCGCCAGGTCACCAGAAGTTTAAGAAAAAATTGAATTATTTATTCTAAGTAAGACAATAGAGGTAAACAAAATAATACATGGCCTCACATGGCGAACTAATTAGTGTTGAAAAACATAATTATAAAAATGGCAGAGACTGCGCTTGCGCAGTACATTTGAGGATATATTTTGTAATCTCAAAGTGATAGTAGTCCTTGAAGAAGACTACGTTTGAAACAAAAGAGCTATAACATAAATTATTTATTTATATTAACTAGCCTGGAAGAGACCCAATAATAATAATAATAATAATAAATCGTTAATATAATAATAAAGAGCTTGAAGAGCTCCTCTACTTGGTTAACAAAGCGGCTGAATCACACTTGTGACTTCAGACTAAACAAACAAATTAAATCATTAAACCTTTGAATCCTTGTTATATTAATAAAGAGCATAAAGAGCTTGAAATATAAAGGAATAAGGTATTTATATTATTGGAATATCAAAGATCTTAAAGAGCTCTTCCATACGGTTAACAAAACGCTTAATCACAATTGTGAATTCCGACTAAACAAATAGGATAAACCATTAAACCTTTGAAACCTTACTATAACAATAAAGAGATTAAAGAGCTCCTCTAAGCGCCTTAATCGCCCTTGTGAATTCCGCCTATATGTATCACTAAATTTTAAGATTAAATTCAAATTCAAATATCAACTTTGATCAAAATAAATTACACAAAGACTTGACTTCCCAAGTTAGCTCAAACTTCTGTGGAACTATTACTTCCACCACCTTTGAAGTAATCGAGAAGATTTCGATTTGTTAATATTTAACATTACTCAAGAAAGCAAAGAAATATTACATTAGAATAATGGTATTTTCTCACTAAACTAATCAGAATGGTTAAAGTTATAATTTATAAACCAACACATATAGATTAATTTTATCATCTATCCAAACAAAATATGCCTACAACATTTTATCTATAACTCAAACATTATAAAATTTTATAGTTTAAACAATGATTGGTAACCACGAGTGCAATAAAATTTATATTTAAAATTAATATTACAAGCAAGAAAAAGAATCAAAAAATGGATACCTACAAATAAGTCTAAATATTACAAAGGACAATAGCGCCCAATAGGCGAAATAAAACATTAATTGTTCCATAAAACTATTTTACTTTCCAAAATAGATCTTCTAGTGAGAAATTACTGACGCCTACACTTAACGATTTTAATCACATAATTAACTAAGCGTTCCAACACCCAAACCCATTATAGGTCGTTTATATTTAGATATTTAACAAAATATAAATAGTATATATTTTTTCATCCTAAAGCGATTATGTCCAAGTCCAGACCAGGACCTCTCGTGGTAGTGTCGGAATTAATAGTCTACCATGTTAACTGAGCACCAGCTTTATATAGGTCTAGTTGATTGATACAATGGGGGGGGGGGGGGGGTGGATTTTCTATTAAAAATATTATGCCCCGGTGNTTGATTTTCATATTAAAAGTATAATGCCACGTTGCGAACACGCACTAGCAGCATGGATCTCTTGTTAACAACTGTCATCATGTAGACACGTCATCTAGACACGTAGACCGGAAATCTGCTGAGTTGGCAGTTAAGATCACGTGAGGTTCATCGGTCGGCCAGGTAGGCTAAACAGCGTTATCCTTGGTTACCTCATACCGATGACTCGTTGGCCCATTTTTCCAAGGAACGTCAGTCTTCTTTTTAGATTTATTTGATGTGAACCGGTCGTGTGATGGTTGTTGGCCGAGACTATAGGGTGATTAGAGCACATATTTTAGACATAGTATGGTGTTGTAAATCGTTGATATTATAGGATGTCTATATGTATTGGTTATATTAGGGGTGGGTAGTATTAATATAACATTAGCTAGCATTGATAATCTTACATCATTACTAACAGTAATCTAGATACGCCTAAATACTTAAACAATAAATTTAAGTATTTTGTTCGCTTCAACTTGTGTACAAACGCACATCGTTTTATTAATAGTGTTTTAGATGATAATTCAATGTTATAATGTATTTTTAATTTTTGTTATAAGAATATCCATCGATTGTTTGATTTCTTTTGAAAGTAGCGTTTGCTGTTTAATAAAAATTAATTAGCAAAAGCAAGAACTCGTTTTAAGCGGCCTTACTTTTAAAAACAAATATGGCGCACGAAAATGAAATTATACTGACGATTAAAGGCTTATCACGTAAGCGACCTTGTTGGTGAGTGAATGGTGATTGGTATTAATACTCGCATTTACAAAATTTAAACTTTATATTATTTCACAAACATTTTGTGTGTCTTTTTCTCTTTATTATCATACACCATTTATTTATCTTAACGATATGAAAGGCCGGTTATAAAAATATAAATAATTGAATATAATACCATTAAATGTATAATTTAATACTATATTTAACATGCAGTTGCCACAAATGTTAAAAGAAAAATAGAATGGATTTATTAAACTATTTTCCTTTAATTTTATTACGGAAAATACAATTATATTGTAATATTTAGGTAAGTATTATTAAAAGTGATTGATAATATTTTTAGTGAAAATAATATTAATACTGTAACACTATTGAATTAATCACCCCTCTTTGGGCGTCGATTGAAACACTACGGATTAATTCCAGATAAAATAATGCTGTGATGATTTTTAGGTTTTCTATAGCTCCGTGGTCGAGCGCCTAACATCACTGTACGGAAAATATACCGTTTAACCAGCTGTTAATTGCTCCGTGGTCGAGCACTAATTAAATCGTTATATTTAATTGAATTAAAGAAAGAAAACTGTTAATGGCTGTTTATTCACACACGGTTTATTTAAATGATATCTATTAATCACTTATAAATACTCCAATTAAATGCTTTATATTAATGGACACTTGTGATAATAACGTAAATTATTGTATTCTGTGTTAGTCCCTGACTACGAGATCCAGTGCTAGATTGGTGAGTCCCTAACTGCGTTGCTTGTGTGAGCGTGGGTGTTAGAGCGACTTGTGTGTGTGACTTGTGCGTGGGCGGATGCCTTAAACATATGGACAACGGCCTATATACCCCTTGCCTTTTGCTCCCCTTGTCAACAGTGTGGAAACTAACTAATAGAAAGAGTCCTGGCGACAGGTGTTGTGAAGGCTAGCTTATTATTGGTATAGGGGATTGGCGTCTTTTGCCAAATACTGCGGAGTTGTTCCTTTTACTAGGAATTAGCGCAGGTGTTCTTTTAACAGGAAATATTGTATAAAAAATATATTTTAATGGTGAAATCCTTTTCCTATTTATTTCTGAGAAGTGCGTGTTTCTTCATGGATGAATCTTAAAAGAATACTCTACATATATTACTTTAAAGAAAAATTACCTCCATCCATGACTTTTTACATAATTTAGAGTAATCTAAACCAATAGCATTACAATAAATATAAATTGACTTAATTAAACTGTTCTTAATAAAATTTTATTTAACATATTCTTAATAGCTACCTTAAATCTACTTGAAAAATGGGTCAAGTTTCTCACAAATATTTATTTAACTTTTTATTGATTTGATTAATGTTTATTTATTAATGTGACCTCATTTAATTTATTACCATAGAACTATTAATGGCTTGCCATTGAGCAAGGAATATTACGTTATTATATTTTCAATCAATTAATACTAACATAAGTTATTACATTATTACATTTTCGGTCGATTAATATTAACATCAGTTATTACATTATTACATTCTCAGTCAATTAATATTAACAGGAGTTCTTTTATAATATTTTGTTGTTTGCAAACCCTGGTTCTTTATTCAAGGTCAAACTACCTTTTTTTACTTTCTCCATACCTTCTAGTGAGACAGCTGTCAAACCCTTGTACCTTCTTTATTTTTCTATCCTTTGTATTGTTAACTTGTTTTGGTGTGAGTGACAAAAAATATACAATATTAACGTAACCTTATTTTGTTTTAAAATAGGTGAAATAGATATAAGACAATCTTGGATTCTTAAAGTACGCTTGAAATTAGTATGAAATCATATGTCACACTACTGTGAAATATTGAAAATAAATTCCCCCTTTCTAATTGAGTAATTATTTTCTCATTAGTGAAAAAATCCTTAACTATATATTTCTCTTGATAAAAACTTTTGAATGTTGCCTATTTGCCTTAGGTACTTAAATATAATGAAATCATAATTGAAAATCCGTTACAGTAGCCTAATTAGGTACAACACCCTAATTAGCACTCATTATCCTTGTTGATACATCAATATTACACCACTCAATCACAGAATACCCTTTTAAACCTCTTCATAATCTCTTCCATATCTATCAATTTCAATTTAGATTTTACCGTTGCATGTATATTACATTAGTGGAAAACTTAGGCCTTTGCCTCATTATTATAATAATTACTGACATCTCCATAGGCTGCGTTGTGCTGCGTTCTATAATTGTGAATACCTGCTATCTTATCCTTGGTGGTTCGTTGACTCACAAGAAAAAATGAAATTACTAATCATGGCTTGCCCATAGCTAAGTCCATGCCTTAATACTCCTTAACTCCTCAACCAATACACCCTAACTCCTCAACCAATACACCTCAACTCCTCAACGCTGCTAGATGCCCTCGAGTCATCTTTAAACTCATTACGATGATTGCATAATCTATATCATGGTATGCCTATAGCCAAGTCCATATCTGAATAAACCTTAACTCCTCAACCAATACACCTTAACACCTATATCTGAAAAAAAATCTTTTAAACAAGACACTACTGGCCTCTTATTTCCACTCACCTTAAAAGTCATCTAAATACTTCTCCATCATACCAGATTGCACTTCTTATGTCAGTTACGTCGAACAATTATCTTTAAGATTGTGAATTCATATGGCTGTCAAGGCTTAAATTTGGTAGTAGTAGATGCCACCAAAACATCAGTTAAATTGGTTTATTTGTTCGGATTCCTTCAAAGATTGTTTTTTTTTCTATTCTCTGGATCAATAAAGCGATGGGAAGTGATATCTAAACACGTATAAGGACTATCGCTGAAAAAAGTTTACGAAACTCGTTGGGAGAGTAGAGTTTCTAGCCTCGCCGCAGTTCGTTATCACTACTCTTCAATTCGTGACACCCTTTTAGATCTTCACGAAGAAACAAATTACTTTGTTGCAGCATCAGAAGCTTTGTTCTTGATTCAGAACATAGAACAATTTGAGTTAATAGTTACAATGGTAGCTTGGTATGGTATTTCGTTTCAAATAAACATTGTAAATAGGCTATGCAGTTTGAAACTATGAATTTACCAAAAGCTTCACAATTGCTGAAAAACTGCTCGGAATTTGTGAAAGAGTGCCAGGGTTATTCATATGCGCTCATAACAGCTAGGGAAATTGCTTTTCAGGCTGGGATGGATCCTAACTTTATGCCAGTCCGATCCCGAAGAAATAAGAGATTATTCGAGTATGAGGCCGTACACGAGGCACCAATAGATCGTGAAGAATTGTTTAAAATTAACGTTTCTTACCCTATGATCGATGCAATCGAGAATGGGTTGGTCACTCGATTTACACAACTATCCATGTTTAATTATGCATAGTCCTTTTTATACAACATCAATACAATTCCTGAAAAGTTTAAATTGGAAAAATGCCTGTGCAGAATTAAGATAAATTTAACCGATTGGGTAGCTGGTAGTGAATTGGTTGAGGAACTTTTATCACCTAGGACTTGAGTTATTCTGATTTAATAAAAAATTTGCAAGCGCAAAAGCAAGGAAGGTGTTAATATAGGCTTTTGATTTAATTTTTTATTTATTTTTCACTTTTGAATTAATTTACGATGTAAATTTAATGTATGAGTGATGTGAGCGTTGTCAGCGCCACAGTAGTTTAAATACACATTTTCAAATGAATATTGTTCCTATTTATTATTTCTCATCAATATTACTACTATACTAATCTTTAAGGAGTCTGAGTTATTAATATATAAACGTGTAAGAAATTAATATGGTGGGAGGGGGGAGGGGGGGTTGCCAAAATGTAATCTCGCACCACTTGAAAAACTTAATGGGGCCACCCCTGTACTTAGCAAATGATAATTATTTTCAAATATGTTGACAATAGTGACATTCAGACAATGATGGCATTACTGATAGCTTCTGCTAGCCTTTGCTAGCTGTCAGGCAGCACCAAAGAAGCCACAAACAGCCTATATTTGTAATGTACTTGTGTACCTTACAGTGCTGGCCTGTTATAGTTCTTAAGATTGTTGGTCAGCACTATCATAAAGGAAATTGAAATTATTATTAATATTATTATTAGTATAATAATTATTATTATTAATAGGGGTATTTTACTTGTCTTTTCTAAACCAACTGATTAATCTACATAGTACTTATAAACTAGCTTAATATACACAATACCAGTTATGATATATAAAAAATAAAAATGTTCCATAGAACATTTGACATTCTATTGAATGTTTGTTTCGATTTACATAACTCGAGTGAACACACGGGCTGAAAAATCCTGGCTTAGCGTATATAAAGTAATGAACTAGAAAATTTAAAAGATAACGCTGACCATTCATAACAATGTTGAACTAGTTGGCCAGGAAAGGGGCCATTGTGGGGTATAAAAACCTCTAATTTTTTGGGATTGGGGTTGTCACAGCTCCATCTATATCTAAGGAAGTTACGATGCCCAACGCCGTACCATATCAGACTACATTTTCGGATCATCAGTAGCACTTGTCACAGGGTCCCGAGATTGAGTTCTTTACGGGTCGTGCGCAGTGTCAGCCAATTCCACTGGTTTAATTTTCCACGAGTTAAGCCAGTTCTTCCACGAGCGTGGGAATACATTTTCTTTAATTTCTTATCTTTCGTCTAAACATCACATTTTGTATTATATTTTAGTAACTTCTATTAAACCAAAATTTGTAGCCTAACATTATATCGAATCTACACAACTACCTTGCCTGCAACCTAACACCTCCCGCAAGCTATTCTGACAAATCAAGCCAATGGAGGAATGGGGGAGGGGGGGAGGTCACGACAGTAGTTATTTAATAAACAGGGTCACGTAGTGGTAGGCTAGGTATTTTAAGTGAGTCATCAATAAACTACCCTAATGTAAATTTTCCCACGATAGAGTATATAGTGATATTTGTCTAGTCAAATACTCCCCGAGAATCTATTTTAAACAAATGTCAGAGCCATTTCTGAAAAATTTCAAATTTTCTAAAATTAATCAACCCTAATTCGCGTGCTAGGACCAAAATAAAAAAAAATATCCTGAGGTTTTACCATATTATATGTCAATCTTAGACCAAATACATTCAACTATTTGGGCTGTAGCACCCGGTAGTCAGTCAGGCAGACCTACATGTAGACATAATAAGCAAGACCCACTTTCTTTGAGTTTGGTGGTAAGGAAAACTAAATCATTCATAATAGTCTCGTGGTCAACATTTTTCACGATCATAATAATCTATTTATGATAAATTAAAACAAAAACTCATGAGTTTTTATTTTTATAAATATATATATTTGTTTAAATTTACGATGCTATTTTTGTATGTGTAATTTAAAAATATATTTTAATTAATTATCTTCCAAGAAAAAACAAAGCAAAAAATACGATGGTAGTAAACTCAGTTGTATACAAGGTTAGGCTCTGGTAGGTTTTGTTTATTAAACAATTTGAGATCTCAAGAACTAAACGAAAATTTTAATAATTTTACCTGTATACATTATGTTGATGATTAATATTTACTTCCGAATTTAGCTGATATGAACCAAAAATTGCAAAAAGAAATGCAGTTGTATGAGAAGCCATATACACACAAAAAATATAGTTCACATGATGTGTGCACAGACAAATCAGTTATTTGGTTCCAAGTGATATTATTCAACAAGTTGTTAAAATGGACCTTATTTCTACGGTACTAAATAACATTGCTATTTTCATAAAGTTCAATAAACTTTAAAGTTATGTCCTTAGAACATTAAATTTTCGGTGAAAAAACAAAATCAAATCAAACAAACCACCTTTGTTTAATGACTGCTAGATGTTGCACCCTTTTCTCGAAGGTTTGCTGAAATGTCGCAGCACTTTGCTCGGTTAACCATTCCGTTCTGCGGTATGTACACGGCTTTTCATTTAAAATCATGTACACATTTTTAATTTTTATCTCTTCCTGCTTGTCCATATTATTGGAGTTTCCGTTAATTCTAGATGGTTCCAGTCCGTTTCAACTCGCACTGTTAAGACCTTAATGTATGTGAGTTAAGAAAGTTCATAATAAACACATTTATGTAGATAATACAAATAATATTAATAATATTTAGCACCGCGTATTACTACCCGTTCGTTTTATACGCTTTAAGTACTAATTACGCTAATGGAATTGGGAAGGGCGAATTAGAGGAAGTGAACCCGCATTTGCGTGGAGGGAAAGTGGAAAACTATTTAGGAAAAACCTCCCCCAGTTCACCCAACCGAGATTCGAACCTCAATCTCCCTGTCCTCAGCAGTCGAGCTCAACACGACTAGCGCGTTAGCCAAATACGCCATCAAGACGGGTCGATAATACAAATAGGAGAGTCACTATGGAATAATTTAAGGACATGTATGCAATGGCGTAGAAAGCTTTTTTTTCCTCTTCAAGAGATTTTATTAGAAAATTGTACTATATCATACCATTATCCAATAAGGTTTTTATACGTATACATGGACACCCCCTAGGAGGTATATCAAATTCCAAGGAGATCCATACCCCCTCTAACCGTACTTTCCACGCCCTTGAATATTTGTCTCAGTTTAAATTTTCTAGCGCCTTGTCGTCGAGTTAATCCTCATTTTATTTGTTTTCCTGCTAATTGAATCAAATGTTTCAATAATCAAAGCTCACTATCTAAATTATTATTTTGTTCACAGGTTTGCAGGTACGTGCCTTTCTATCGGAACATACTCCCCAGGTTCGTAAATGTATGCGATTTTATTAATAATATTAAACTTTTCGTAACTGAAACTTTAGCGACAGATTTAATTGGTGACTATTAAATTTGATGTATCTTGGATATTAATTAGGCTATCGAAAACAACTTAATTTTATTCTTGAGCATATAATATAATTTATAGCCCTGCACTTGTTAAGATGTTAGCTAAGTTCTCATTATATTTATATATTTCAAACTAATATTTCTTTAACTCACAATCGATTTTTTTTTACTCTATTTTATTGAATAATTAACAAGATACACAAATTTTGCTCTTACAAATAATTCTATTTTATAAATCATAACCTCCATAGCACTGATTTAGTCAAGGACGAGGGTAACATACGTATATGCAATAAGACCCGTGAAAGGGATTGGAACTATAATATAATTTAAACAAAAATAATTAATATTAAATGTTTTGTTCCTACAAAGTTAGGCATCTTATTCAATATATTTCAGACACTATGCGTCCAATTTCACTTTTTGGATAGGTAGTGTCTCGTAAAATAATCTCTTTTAAATGAATGGTCTCTACTTGATTCAAAAAAGTGTCTTACTATTTGGCTCCGTTGCTCTTTTTTTGAAACATCGGGAAAACGGAATTTTACTAAATTATATCTATGGTATTCATGTAGCTACCCTCTCAACCCTACTTTTCAATTAATTACTGTATACTGTTAATTAAAAGTTAGAATTTTACTGTAAATATTTCATATGAAACTACCGTAGAGAAATATCACTCAAAAGGAGAGAAAAAAAAATACAAGAAGGAAAGTAAATTGGGGATCAAATGGGGAAGAATATTACAAAATTAGATAAAACGAAGAGCATAAAAAAATAATGCAAGGACCAAATAGTTCCAATTGAATCATCATCAAAAAACTCTTTTCTAAGAAAATTGCAGATTTTCCCTTGCTAATAATATAATATTATTTAACAGTATACATTTGTACACTATCACATTAATCAAGACACATTTATGAATAAAACTAGGTTTTTAAAGAATAATCAAAGTTAAAAATAATGGAAACACTATCTTAAAGGTCTTACCAACAAAAACGCTCTAAGTGCCATTGATATAAATCAAGTCAGCCAGACTCATTACAAGATTAAGTTTAAAATACATTTTACAAATAGTCTAAATAATAAGAGTATTTTCCCCTGGAACTATGAAAAAGACTCAACGCAACTAGTAGAAAATATTAAGCTGATAAGTGATAATAAATCACCTTATTAATGAATAATATTCAAAAAGCCTATTTTTACTCTTAGCTCCCACCTTGCAAGTGTTTTCCTTTCTAGGACAGTGTAAAATACGTTCTTCTTTAGATAAGAATTGGTTTTAATAAAATCTTTATTCTCTTGTGTTATTCTTGATGGACAGATTAATGGTGTGAGCTACGTTTGCGGGAACACTGCTAGTTTGAAGCAGTGGCCCGTGTGGATAGTACTTTCTTCCGTCCCCTTTTGGCGCCTTGTTGATATAAGTATTTAAAGATAGTGTCTACTAGTATTCATGTATATCCCCGGGTGTGTGTAATCGTATAAATATAATTTTGAGTGCTCTGGCAGTACTTATTAGGAAAGGACTTGCCATAGTATAATTCCGTGTAGATGCATTATTGTTAGCCTTCTATCGTTTGAAAAATAGAAGCTCCTCCTTTAGGATATTACAACTCGAGGGTGTATATGACTCTCCTTGAGGTTTAAAACAAGAGAGCTATCTTGAATAGTATTCGTTTTAGTAACTCCAAAAATATTGGATCTTGAGTTATGCAATTGTTTTTGTTTAGACCTTACTGATTTTAGTCCGGTGGTTTTGACCGGCTATATTATCTTGAATGTATTCTTTGAACTCAACCCCCCTTCTACCGTAGTCTTGAAGTGTTAGACACTTCACCCCTCGAGCTGGAACTAGTATCCATGTTTCTGGAGTTATCAAAGCAAACTACCACATGTTCTATCTAACCTTGGTGGTTTCCTTTTACTTTATATCAAAACCCGGTTGCCCGATCGAATATTTTTGACGTTTATAACAGAACATGATTAACGTCAAGCATCCAGTGTGTGATCTTGTTTACCATATGTAATCCTATTTCTTATTATGTTTTATTATAATAAATTTATTTCTGTTACTTATACAAATTTTTGATATTTATCTTCCATATCCTTCATCATGTATAAATCAACTATGTAATAGTAATTGTTTCCTTCTCTACATATTAAGGAGAGATAAATAATTCAATATGAGTGAGAAAGACCAAAATTACCAAGCTTAGAGAGAATAATACTATGCTGACATAAGTCAAATTCCTTACTTTGGTCAAAATAAGTAGCACCAACCTGACCTTAGGCCCAAACTTGAGGGGTAACATTACCATGGAATTCTATTAAATTACTGACAGTAGTGATAATAATAATAATAATAATAATACTCGTGAAGGATTGCCCCCCCCCCTCCCCCTGAAGGCAGGGTCTGATTTCATCTTCTAAAACTGAACGTCTGTATAGTGCAAGAGTATAATCAGATATGTAGTCTATATGGTCAAGGGATCAAGTGTATATCGTGTAGCTAAATTTGTAAACTAAGACTTAATATTTGGATGGCTGATTGGCGTTAGTTTACAGTGGCAAGGAAGGAAAGCACTCATTTCTTTCCACCCGTGTTTGGTTTTATGTTTAGGTAGTGTTAATTACCAACTTGTTAGAAATCCTCACCCTTCAGGCCTTGATATTGGTAGATGGTGGTTTTTACGATACAAGTTTTGGATTAACTATGTCATAGCAATTGGCCTTGTTTTTTGGTGATACGTGAAGATGTGTTTACAATTTTTACTGAATAATGTGATGAATGAATTATATGACTCTTTGAGCAAGCCACTCGAACTGGTTTAAACGGGTTCAGGTAATAGTCGGTAGTCAAGTGCAACCTCGGGAAGGTTTAAGTCGTCGGTTCGATCCTGGGTTAAGTGGTGGTAGGTTATAAGTTTAAGGTGAGCAGGGAAGGTGAGTCTTTTGTCGGTATTGTCCGTATATATAGTCCAAGAAGTTTGGAGAATCTAAGAATGTTAAGTACTGGGAACTGTTCTAAGTTTATCGCCATTAGCACAAAGTGAGCTCTTATGTCGGATAATTCTTTCTGTTTACTTATTGGTTTGGTACAAATAAACCAGCACAAAACACACAATATTTCATAGTATGTGTTCCAAATGTGTGCCAGCAGCCACTAAGCATAGTTTCAATGAATAAACGTTTACCATTCGTCGAGTGGAATTATGCATAGCGGCTGGTGTCGCACATTTCGAATACAGACTTTGAAATACTCTATGTTTGGGGCCAGTTTTATTTGGGACTACCCATAGTAACATAAATTTATGCGTTGACTGCATAGTAAAGTTATAATTGTATTTGGACAGCTTGTTGATCAAAGGAGTGGACGATTACCTGTGGAGAGGGCCCAGATGACACCGTTACTACGCAAGCACAGTAGAGTATAGGTTTGACGAAGGCTGAATGCATCACCATGAGCACCCCATAAGTCAGTGAGTGAAATCGTGAGGAAAAATCGTTGTCTTGCCTTAGCAATAACCTATTGAATGTGCTGCCTGAACGTCGTGTCGTAGTCTTTGGATACCACCAGATACCGTACAGTCGCCAAGGGTGTATCCATAACCACAAGTAGGAATGTTCGATCTTGGATCAATATTTTCAAAAAATGATTCTTTACCTTCAATTAATCCATTTTTAGATCGATTCAAGGGATTAGATATCATTCACTCATTGGTTATTTCTTAAAGATATTATAAAAAGACTGAATCGAAAGAACCAAAGAAAACATAACATTGATACAGGGAAATTTTACTGGTTATGGGAAATGTTTTGTTGACTATAAGTAGAGGAAAAATTTGAAAGCCAAGTTTGCAATTCTGTGCCACTCATTTGTATTTTGTTAAAATTAAAGTAAAAGGAATTAACGTGAATAAACTGCTGATCTCTAGCAAAAAGTTATAAATGCAATATAATCTTATTCTACTGATTAAATGATATACAAAGTACACCCCTAAATATCATGTACAGTACATTAGTTGTGTAAATATTTATCTTATATAAGTGTATGTAATATTCATTTCATTAGGACTTGCAATATTGTCAATATGGCAGTAATCAAACACGATATTAAATGTGCAGGATGTCATAGAGTATTTTAAGAAAAATACTTCATCGTATTCTCTCAGGGACCTGACCATTTTGTGTTGACTTTTGAGAAGAATCTACTCTCATAGTTAGTAGCTTGGACTAATATGCTTCACAGGACATATTTTTTACTAGTACTGAACAAACTCACATTATTTGGGTCAAATTGAATGTATTACCAAATATACATATATTTATTGTCCTCTGATACCAAATCTTGAAAATAAAATAATCCTTCTGAAAATATGCCTATATCTAAATTTCCATTAAACTAGTAGTTCCCAAATTTGGGGACACACCCTCTCCCAAACCTCCACAGATCAAGTAACTTGTACTTAGTTTTAGTACAATCCTTTGTTCTCTTTTTTTATAGGTGCTTAGCGTGCACTTTCTGAATTGACTGATAATATCAGCAAACAAGAATTTCTATAAGCGAGAGTGAAAGAGAAAGGACCTCCCCATTTTGGGCGAAAAGTATTTTCACACTACCTTTCAGGGTTCTCTTACGTGACACAATCGGCATGGGGCAGACGACGGCTTTACTTTTCCTCCGAAGGAAGTTGTGCTACGAATATTTATCATTAAAACACATCTTTGGACCCAATCTGGGTTTGAACCTACAAACATCGGGTCTTGAGGTGAGCACTTTACCCCAAGACCACTGAGGTCAACCAATGGTTCTCAAATGGTTAATTCAAACAAATAAGATGAACTAAGTTCACAATTTTCGAAAGAGTCATTCGTTGTGATAGAGGTAATAAAATAACAAGTACGTCGGCTGCTGCTGGTCTCCAATGTATAGCCTGATTTTCTTACGAAGAACCTTCTGAAAGCTTTTGATTCCTTGGACCCACTTTTGGGCTGGAAAACAAAAATACTATAAAAAACCCTTTATTTAGATAACTGTCTCCTTCACCTAACACAAATAAGGCTTCCTATCACCACTGTTTTTTTATATTAGCGTAAAACACTCAAAGTGATCTAGTTTGTGGAGTAAATATTAAAGTAAGACTGCCATTACACATCTTCAAAGTATCCCTAAAGTTACAAATTGGAGAAAATTACAAAAACATACATTGTATATAAGGCCGCTTGCATTAATTAAATTACTGCCCCTTGTTACCATAAAAATAATTGAAATATATTTCAAAGTAATTTAGTAAATCATATATTATTTAATTTTCTGTCCACTGACCATCAGCCCCTCTACAGCAAAATTACGTTCTGGCTACAGCTTCGGTTGTTACCCTCCCCCCTTCCCTCTAAAGAAAGTACATTTCTGAGTGCGCCACTTTTAATCAGATAACGCAAACTTTATATATATATATGACTCGTTGGTAAGATAGATTTAATGCACTTGATATTTCACCTGAATCGATACTACGCCTCTTTATCTAGATCTATCTAGCGAATCGATATAAAGCACATGAATCGAACATCCCTTGTGGCAAAAGAACACAAGGGATAGTGAGGAATCTTTTGAAGAGGGATAATCTGGTTCCTGTTGAGATTTATGATGTCTTTCCACCTCATAATCCAGTCTGTCACTGGAGAGAGTTGTGTTATGAACGAGTATTAGTATAGTTGAGAGCCGTAAAACCCGTTAACGTAGCACATTTATACCTGAACTAGTATACTTACCTCTCTACACTAAGAGTGTAATTAAAGGACGCTCTAAGTGCCAAAATTTTTTAAAAAAAGCAATATGATTTATATTCCAATGCCAATTCCCTTATATTGTGCCCTAAGTGTCAGATGATTTTGGAAATGGTTGGAAATTACCGCAAGAATGCGTAAGTGCTATGTCCATCTAGTAGATGTAATTTAAAACGCTCTGTGTGCCACAGCGTGATACAGTAAGCCATCATTCTCTGTGTTTTTTGGAACGTCAAAATGGAAGTTACTCCAACTGATAATTGTGAAACTTAACGTAAAAAGAGTGCGTGAATAAATCTCTACTCAGAAAGGACTTAAAGGCAAGAGGTTTGGAGCATATTTCTTCTAAAAATAAAAGTGTTCCACCTTAAAAAAACACCTGGCCTAATGTAAGTAAATTCATTTTTATCTGATAGTATTTATGTTATGTCTTCTTTATGATTATTGTTATGGTTACAATTAACAGTCTAGTTATTTATGTAGGCTTCTCTTTTTATGTTAAAAATATGTGAGTAACATTTCACCTGACCTAAAAGAAGGTACCGTATTTGTATTCCAGGTAAGCTGTAAATGTAGTTATCAATGTAAGTCTCTAACTGCTAATTACAAACAAAAGTTATTCTCTGACTTATATAAGATGAACAAAGAAGATCAAGGGACATATATTTTGGGATTGATAACAATTACACAGGTGAGAAGAAGGAGGCATGGGAAATATGAACGACCAGGTGGGAGTCGATGACAAGCAACTGTTTTCTATCCTGTACCGGATGGTAAAAGAAATAATGTTTCACTTTGTCATAGTACATTTGCTGAAATATTTGCCTGAACCAAAAAAAAGGATACAGGTGTTGGCAGAGAAAAATAAATTAGACTTGTCGGGCGTATTGAAAATCAGAGGGAATAAAATAAAAAGACAGAACATTTACTCTGGAAACTGAACCAACTGTGATCAACCATATAAACACCTTTCCACGTGATGAAAGTAATTACATCAAGAACAAATCAAGTCGTGAATACCTAAGTCCTGAGCTCAATTTGAACCATCTCTTCCTCACTTTTAAAGACCGTTATTAAAACTACAATGTTTCTTATCGTTACTATAGCAAGGTTTTCAATAAAAACTTTCCGGAATTGCGTGTTGACGTTCTCAAACAGACACTTGTGGCCCATGTGATATGTACGCAGCTAAGATTAAAGTAGGTCAAATAGAAATTCTAGGTCAGAAAAGAAAAATAGAACTAGAACTGCATCACCGTCGAGCAGAGCAGGCTATTACTGCAATGAACAAAGATGAGCAAGTATCCCAACTACCTCTCAGTGAAGAATGCACAGCTTCTATGGATTTAAAACAAGTCCTTTTCACACCTGCCCTAACTCATTCTCTGATTTTTTATTCAAGGCAGCTATCAAATTTTAATTTTGATATTCATATTGGTGATACTAACAAAGCTTATATGTGTATCTGGCATGAAGAAATAACCGGCAGAGGAGCAAATGAAATTGCTTAATCTGTCCTGAAAGTATTGAGGAAAGGTATTACCAACAAGAAAATACTTAATGTATGGAGTGACAACTGTTTTGGCCAAAATAAGAACTGAGCTCTTGTTTTCTTGTGTGTCTACTTTGTCAGCAAGGGTATTTTATATTAAATCAACCATAAGTTTCTAGTAAGTGAACAATCTTTTATGTCTTGTGATCGTGACTTTGCACAAATAGAAAAGAGGAAACGAGTCACTAAGCCAATGGTACCTGAAGATCTCAGGGAACTAATAATCACTGCTTGGCATAAGAAGCCATTTTTTGTTACTCAAATGAATTAAGAAAATTTTTATGGTGTACAGTCTATTTATGACAGGTTCATATACACAAAGTCATTAAATTGGTCGAAAGTTCACTGGCTCAAAATAGAAAAGAAAAATCCAACTCTTGTTAAGACACGAAAAAGTTTGAGTGACCTGGAGCTCTGATATATATGACTCTATACATGTATATATCCGAAGAGCCCAGTAGTTAGTAAGATGCACCAATACCATTTTTACTTGGCTTCGAACGTACTTATACAGTATCCTATCTTTTTATTCCTATCTTTCTTTATATATCCCTCTCTATCTCTCCCGGCCCTCAAGTTTGTATAGTATCTCACCGAGCTAATTCCACTTTGATTTCATCGTCAAAGAGTTGACGAACAACAGAAACTTTGAAAATATCTAAAGTTTGAGTTGATAGCTTGTAATGAAGTCGAGCGTTAAGGTATGAGTTTACGATTCAGAGTTTGTTCTAAACACTCAACTTCTTCTAGTCAACGGAGCTATGCGAATACCGAACTAATTCTATCTTCACTCACATATATGAACTTGTATGTATTTTATTATGATATTAACACCTTTTTTTATATAACTCCCAAGTATTCTTTTTGCTGCAAAGTGTCATGGTTTATATTAAGATAAGCGTGGAAAAATATATAGGATAATCCAAGAAATAAAATTGAAAGGTTTTACAATCAACTTTTATATTTAAGGGAGGATGAAAGGGAGCGGGAGTTAAAACTATATTTTTATTGTATTTTTACAAAAGGTTTTTGATAAATTAATAAATAACATGCAGCTACGTTTGATGCATTTTGTTTGATTTGTTACGCATATTAATCCTAACGGTTCTTGAATACTAGTCGTGGCTTTCTCGGAGTTTGACTAATATATATATAAATATAAAATGTTTCCTAGCTAATGCTACTATGCTCATTACAAATATTCAAATTAGTATTACCATGTGTAGCAAATTAAATTATATTAAATCCATCTACTGGATCAATATTTTATTTAGTTTGTATGAAATTGGTCATTATAAAAGCTGTAATCTTAGCTCGTATCAACTTCCATAACACAATTTTCTTTTTTTCTTTAGCAATGCACTTCCCTAAACCTTTGGGTTGTACGCCTATGTACTAATTACACTAATTAGTTATGGACAAGGAAGGAATTATTTATAGGTAGTGTATTGGCATTTGCGTGGAGGGATAGTAGAAAAACATTGGAAAAATACTCTCAGAGCACCCGACTGGGTTTCAAATCCCGACTCCCCTATCATCAACAGTCCAGTCTATAACAATGCCTCAGAACATGCGGCCACAGAGCGGATCGTCACACCTAGAAGTTTTTAAAATGTACTCTACAAGATGTATTAATAATTTCAAAGTAATATTTCAATCAAGTTCTGATAAAATTAAATTTCGTTGGGGACAATGTTGAGATACATATATCTAAAGATTAGATTATGGAGAAAAGAGGGAGTTTAGGAGTAAAGAGGCGCTAGAATTCCCACACATACCTTTAAAAATATAAAAAAAACACGTTGTCTTGTGGTTATTAAATAACCAAATCCATAACCTATGATTCGTGACGTAATAAGCCAAGTAAATAGCTGGTTTTAGCCGACACAAAATATCTTAAACGGTTGTTTAGCTCAAATGACCATTAACATTGCACGTGGCATACATTACAAATCATTTGTAGCTAACATAATACCTAAAAATGTTAAATATTTGTCTATCATTTGATGCATTGACAAGGTATATATTAATTTTTTTATTAATATAACACAGGTTGACATTTCAAAGAATGAAGAACTAAACCATTACTATCATCCAAATTCCTATTTTGGCAAAATGCCTAGAATGCCCTTCAAAACATGATACAAATATATATAATTATGGTTTTTAAGATGAGTCAACACAAAAGCAGCGACCACAATGGACTTAAAACTAACTAAAGAAAATACAGAAAGGAGAAGGTGCATTAAGGTGAGAAAAAAACGACTATAGATAGTAAAGTGGCTAAATATGAAAGCCACAAACCCTCCAACAATTGAGGAAATAAATGTTTGCTTTCTTCAAAGGAGGAAATTATAAAGATCCTCTTTTATAACCAGATATACATTTACAATAAAGACAAGGGAAGGGAGGATGACATTGAAAATTGACAAATGAAACCATACGATTGAATCAAATCTCAGATTCTTGAGATTGGTGCACATTTCCTATAGTATCGTGTTCTATACCCGTGCTGAGCTTTTAATTTTTCTAAACTAAAATGTATATATTCTAGTATCAGGTAGGTACCTAAGTACGACGTTCCCATGCCTATTAATAATAAAACTTTAATTAAGTTTAATTGGGAGTAGTACTATTTGTTACTGTCTTTAACATCAAACAAAAACCCTTTACTACTCTCTACTAGAAATAAAAATTATATAGTTTAGTTGAAATTCTTTAAACCATTATTGGATTCCAGGAAGTAAATATTTTTTCTAGTGATCCACTTCTTACTACCCATCCTAAATAACCAAATTATTATACAAATGGAGTAGAAATTAGGAAGATGGAGTTTAGACAAAGTACACCCTCATTTACTTAGAGGGAGAATAGGTATCTATTAAGTATTAAGTAAGATACATATCAGTAACCTTGCTTAGGATTTTAACCCCAACCTCCTCATCACCAGATAACCAGACAAGACGAGACTGACACTTTTCTTCCACCTACCCACAAGGGAGGGTAAATATGTTATTAATCATGCATTGGTTGATGTTATCTGGGAGGCTGAGAGCTATTTATTTGATATCATAGACAGTTTGTCACACACGTGCCAGTATAATCACGTGTTTAAAAAGTATGTAATCTACAATTAAAACCTTTATATTTGTAAAAATAAATATATATATATATTTATTCATCACGAACAAAATTTCCACAAACAAATTTTAAAGGACATTTTGGAAAAAAAGCTAAATTTCTAAAATGTATCATAATTTAACTATTCTTGATTAATTTATCTTAGAAAAATAATCCTAAATTATTATTTATAATATTAAATAAAATCTAGCTACAAATTTTGAACAAAATCGCTCTAATTATTTTTAATCCTATTTAAATTTTTCAAATATCTGTCATCAGTAAATAACTTCCTTAATAAAATCATATATACTACTATGTATATGGTAAAAAATCTTACCACATATTGAAAGTGATGAGGGATATTTATTTCTTATAAGATATAATATATTGAATATTTTTTAAATATATTGGTTCAAGTTACAATATTGATATAATTGATAAAACTATAGCAATATACTTTACACCCTACATCCATTACTGTTTCCAGCCTATGGCCCGGTCAGTTTCTTATTCATTCATTTTCCCACCATCGGATTGCTAAGCTTCATATGCCTTACAATATATATTAAGAGATTGAAAGGATGATCATGGATTGAGTGACGAAACAAATATATAAATGTAAAGTGTATGGATCAAAATGAAGTTGTAGGCCATGTTGTAAGTGAATGTGTGAAAAAGAAGAGCATTAACAGTTTTCATAATAAACGGACATGTATGACTTGGTGTATTGATGTTGTTGAAGTTAAGGAAGTATAAAAGGCTAGAGAAGTGTGGAGAAAGTTAGTGAGGATGGATTAAACACAAAGTGGTTTTTTGAGTTATAGTCACAGTTTCTTGCCTATACTCCAAGGGAATGGCGTGATTAGGTATGCATGTATGGATACATACATAACCTAATATATCTATGTATCTATCTTAAGAGTAGAACAGGCACAACATCCAGTCTCCGGCCGTTAATTTATCAATATTAAAGGGTACACCCTTGTTGTCTGCAATGATAAATTTTCAGTCATGCCGGTAATCGAACCCGGGACCCTTAGCTTAGTAGCCAAACACGCTACCGACTACGCTAAAGTATGGGTCCTATACATGGATAACAATTGAAATCAAAATTAAGATTATACCAAACCCATCAAATGGTTTCAGATCCAGGATCAAAGACAGAATAATGACAGAATAGTAAAATCCACTCTTTTGATTACGAGGTAATATAAAACTTAGAGGCTCGTCGTAATATAGAGGCTGAAAATTTTCAGGATTACAATACTTTTTATGAATATATATGAAAATAAACCTGGTTCGTCATTCCACGCTACTGTATGTCAGCATAGGTTGATTATTTTAATTCTTCTATCACTATTAGCTAGATTCTACGGTTTCTTTTTTTATTATTGTTGAGCTGTTTAAGGCCATCGCCATTTCCCACCTACCCCTTTCCCATTTTGAAATTTCTAATTTAAATACCTTTCTGAATATCTGGTATGTATTAGTTTTGTCAGTTTTCAGCTCCACATTTTTCAGATCTATATTTAAAATCTAGTTTTATTATAGCTCAGAATCTATTGGACCAGTTTAAATTTTTTTTCAGATAATACTTTTGTATTTTTAATAGTGCTACAACTTTGCAATTACGAGTTTTAATACAACTCATAAGAGCTGTTCCCGAGGATATATATTTTTCTTTTTCACCATCACGTACACTACCCTTGATTTTCGAGGTGGATCAATTATTCCGAGATCACTTCTAGGGAACCTATGAAACCTTTATGATACCAAACTATAGGCTGATTGGTTAAATGGTTTAGGTTATAAGCCGATAAACAGACTGACAGACGGTGCTGTGTAAACCCCTTAGCAGAATTAATGGAGTCATGAAATACCAACATCCATAAAAATAATGAAGTCGATTCTTTTAACTATCACAATACTTTGTTTCTCCCATAAGTTGCGAGAAAGTAAAAAGCTACAAGTAGAATCATGTCATTTATATTATTGTGTTCTTTCAAAAACCAATAATGGTCGATTTTAATAACCTTTTATCTACATTCTTTGATAGAACATAATTTTAGTGTGAAATAAAAATTTACAGCTAAGAATCTTTTTGAAAAAAGACGGAGTGTCATCAATTTGGAACAGGGTAATCTTCCCAACGCCTAGCATTCGTGAATTAATTAATAGCCCGTGATATAGTCTGTTGGCAAAAAGATGGACACTATCGTGTGAATGGTAGTATATGTGCGTGTAGCAGGGGCACTCTGTTTTTATAGATATTTATTAAAAGTATACATCATGCACACTTATAAAATGAACGATTACCAAATCAACTTTACTATCAAAATAGACTCAGCATCCAGTATCACCTTCATAAGTTTGTTAAAACCCCACTCTGTTACCTTTTATTTACGGCCATGAATAAGATAAAAGGGAGCGAAAGTAAGATACGGAACAAGTTAAAAGGGAAATTATTAGTAAAATTTAAAAGCAACAATATGAACAGTTTATTTAAATAAAATATTATTAGAACAGAAAACTTTACATGGTCTAGTTAATCAAACTGTGATATGTTGAAAACCAAACAAATAGACAATAACTTCATATCTTTAAATTGCGCAGATAATTTAAGAGAGAGTTATAAACTTGTGATGTATCCAATATTCAATTGGGTCAGTCTTGAAGAGACAGAACAACCCGTAACGTTGAATTTAGTAAAATAAATCAAAAATATTAATATCCATCAGGATAATACATAAAGACTAAATAAGAGTCTAATGGGCACCTTGAAAATGTTAACAAAGTGTATTTTTCATATCAAAGAATAAAGACTTCAAAAAAGTTAACTTTAAATGTTAACTTTCTATATGTGACTTTAAATTACGCGAGAGTTTGGCAAACAGACTTTAGTCAAACTCCCCCGGGACTATCTGAACCCGACACAATATTAGGAAATGAAAACAATAACCCTACTAGTAAATAGTAATGAAAATATCATATTAGAAGCAAACCATAGAAAAAGGTTAGAAAATATACTAAAGTTAATTAATTTCATAATTAATCAAAATGATTAGAGTATTACATTACATTTAACTATATTTCAAAATGCAAACAAAATAAAGAAACGCTATCTTGAAGTTTAAAAAATAATTACTACTATCCACAATTTCAAAACAATTTACATTTAACTCATTCAAATTCAAGTCAATTAATAATTGTGGCTATCTAAAGATTTAATACTCGAAAAGACTCTAGCGACCAAGTGGCGACAGACAATATATAGAGCCTCATTTCAAATTAACGATCAGGTAAAAATAAATAGATTTAGATAATAGCAAAATTACAACATCTAACATGGCTGACACTAAGAGCTACAATTATATCAGAGTCCAATAAATAAATTACCATTGTTACGATTCTGATGAAGATATAATATATAAATGTTTTATCCTGACATTGTCTAGGTCTATGACAATGTTCCTCGGTCAATCGTTGAAATCAAATAGTCATTTTAGCATACACGCACGTCACAATATATAGTGGGTTTTGTTGCAATAGAATCAAGGTGGGTGAACTGAACAGACGGTCGATGACGTCAATGCGGCTTTGGAAGATCATGTAGACCCTTTGTTGTCAAGGCTCCATCCGACTTCCAAATCATTTTTCCTATCACTTGATGTTTTCAAAGTAGTTCATCTCTCTACCATCAGAGGGCAGGTGAATAGGCGAATAGTCATTCTCTAGTGGTATCCAATATTGGCCGGCCCATTACATTTTAGTAGACCAGGACAGATTGGACTACATCTTGTTGGAACATCGTAGCTCGCTTGGCCCACTCATCAATTTAGAATGATAGGTGTAGGCCAGTCTTGGTGGTTGCTAGTTTCAGAAGATTTAATCGGTAAGTACACGAACAATTTTATTATGTTGAAATTGATTATGTAGAGAGGATATTAACGTTCAGAATTGTTTTATTATATCGTACCAACCTACGTGAACTACAATAGAGAATAGTACTATTGTAGGGATTCTATTAGTGTCGGTATAATTGAAGCGGGTAGTATGAATTACAGAGAGTTATGCATAAATTTCATCATGGGGGTGGGTCCTATTGTAACATGATGTAATGTAATTTTACAAATTTAATCATCTTAAAAGGGGAATCCGTGATTGTATTTATCATACATATTTCAGCTATACCAGGAATCGTACCCAGGACACTAAACTTGAGTTTTTGTTATTATTTGGTCATGTGCCTAATCTAGCTAAACCATTTTCTACATCCTATTTTTCCCATTCTATGTCGGGGCAGTATTTTGGTGCCTACAGGAATTTAAAAGGGAAATCATTTGTAAATGATTTTCTTACAAATTGACTTTTGGAGCACGTTTTAGAAAATACACATTTATTGGGTTAGAATTGATAGCATTTTACTGTACTACAGGTGTTATTTTATAGATATTTAAAATGTCTATCAAAAGTGACATATACACATAACATAACCTGACATATGAATACGTAAAAATATATCTATTAATTTTTTCTGGCTCTTAGCTACGTTAGAAAATCTAGGTATACTTTCTCGCTGTAAGCTAAGGTTTATATTTCTACACTTGAATTTAAACAAATACAAACTTATATTTCTACACTTGAATTTAAACAAATACAAACTTATGTGATCACATGGAAAAAAATAAAAATAAATTTATTGATAGCCTCAATGACGGATAACATATAATTATATTTAGTTTAAAAAACACACCTTTATATTGGGTATTCTTTGTGGGCTTTTTCAATGCCACTTTACCTTTTCAATATTTCTTGACATGGTCTGTTATTTACATTTTATTAAATGTTATTAATTTTGGGTATTCAAACTTCTCTTTATGAATCGACTTATTATATAAATACTATACTTACAAACTAAATGCAATCTAGATATATATATTTTATACAACACCACGCTCTTGATCATTAATTCATCACTTCGAGAAAGGAGTCCCTAATTTCCTAAATAATAAATGCTTTGGCCTTACATGAAATCGAACTTATAAACTTGATTCAGTAGGCAGATGCACTATTGACTGTTAAAAGAAAATGAGTAATAATACTACGACGAAGTATTTGAAATTAAAATACTCTAATAATAGTCCGTTTGTTAGAATTTTATAGCTCAAATTTCAATACCAGCATGGAGTTTCCCGTGGATTATATATAGGGCCCATCGATACACCACTCAATTCACCCGCTGGAGGAGAGGGGGTGAGGGATAAAAGTAATTGGAAAGTCATTCTTTGACTCTACTTTCGAAAATTGCATGTTCTATTAAAATAAGTTTCAACAAATAATGTTTATAATAATACTATATATTATAAAGGTTATCATTCTTTAGATATGATGAACCACTAGATCAAAAAATGGAATTTTAATACATTCAAAATATGAAGAAAAAAAAAACCTAGGCACCTCCTTTGTTTCCACCTTTAAGTGCCTGGTCAATGGTCGTTGGAAGTGAAGAATCGCATCAGCGACAGCCCCTAATTTACGGTATCAGAAGAAACCAATTGATTTATACTTTGTCTTCGGTGGCTCAGTCAGCCCACAGTGTTGCCAGAACTATCAGCACCTTAGAGACCAGCCCCCTTCCCTTCACCCAACCAAAGAGTGATATTGAGCTAGCAAGCAAACAAAACAAAGCTATAATCCTCTGAAACCTTTATCGCAGGTACCATTCATCACTGTATTGATGGGGAGGTATAGTCTAAACTTGTACATAGCTCAGAGTCTAAGATATACGGGTCTGGCTACTCTTTAGTTCCAGTGATCAGACATTGAAGCCAAATGGCGTTAGTGTCGTTGCGGGATAGCGCGCGCGCAATTTAAATTTGGAAGAGTAGTTTAAACCTCCAAGTTTACATTTTAATGTTAGACTGTAATTATTTTATCCCGTATGAGATAACTAGTGAATAAAATAATAGCTCACAACAAATGATAACATACATATTAAAATTAATCATTTGCTTATCGATTTAAGATAATTTGAATTTGAAATACTGTATTATAAATCAAATGGTAATTATTTGTTTGGTAAAATTTGATCAAATAAATATGGATATAAATTATTATTTAAAAATGCATTGATGTATGAAGAGACTAGGGCATCAATCAGTCTTACCATCTAGCTTATAGTATCTGAGGAAATTTTTTATATTAATCCTAATGGATAGCATTTAGGGTAATTTGTATGAATACGAAAATTAGAATCTTTCCTTGAATAAAGAGATAAGGCAGGATTCAAGCATGAAACAAGCAAACATGAAGCGTGATTGATAAGTGTGATTTTTTAGTGGATTTAAAATTTATTAGTTCACATTAGAAAGTGTGAGTGGCGTTAATTAGCTATCTTAGAGGGTACGTTCTTGCAGAAGGTTCAATACCGAGTCAAATCAATACCACTCACCTTTCACTTTTACTCATTTCGTTCTTGCATACAGTCTATAAAGTTTCAATATCGTTTTATTATTTAAAAAATGAGACTTTAACATAGTACTTTGGTACTTCCTTCTTTATAATGGTTCCAGTTTTGTTTCCCGCCTTCAAATATACATTTTTCAAATACTATATTTGACTTAAGCGCCAAGACAATTATTGATAGTACCTATCATCCCTAAATATTATTTAATTAAATTACTGTAGTAATATTACTTGCAGCAACATATCGATTGTTATTACCAAGCTGTAGTACAGCCATATTAAGAGAGTTTCATATGTCAGGATGTGAGCAGTTTCAGTCCTCTATTAATAATTTAATACTTTTTTGGCAAGTGCCATTAAAAAACTAAACAGTGTTACTTTTTTAATGTTATGTTATCAAATAATTTCGAATGCAAATACTATAATTATAGTTTCTATTAATTCTCCATATCTCTTTTGTGATTGTATTGATACAAAAAACTATAATATTTTAATAATTAACATAAATAAGTTATATATTTATGGGAAAGCTTTTTGAGCATCGTCCCCTTCTTACTTTACTTTTCTAACCTTTCATATGCAAATAAATGTCCGTCGTCTGGATTTTGATTCTAGTGAGATTTTTAAATATTACAAAATATTATTATTATTAGCACCGCGTCTTACTACCCGTTCGGGTTATAGCGCACTTACGCTAATGTGTAATGGTAGGGTGATTGTGAGATGAATTGAAGGACCTACAATTTAACGTGGAATCCGAACCACGGTGGAGACCTGGCATTCCTCACATTCACAAGATGTCTTGTCAGAGGTGAAGGAAGGTTTTGGTAATCAGATAAATCTTTGCCGGGACCAGGGATTGAACCCCGGCCGCCAGCGTAGAAGTCTGACACCTAAACCCTAGACCACCAGGTCACCTACTATTATAAATTAAAATTATATTAAATAGGCCCATATATTATTATAATATGATTTGATTTTCCATTTACTTGCAAGTATAAATAATAATAGAAATTTCTTAATAATTTGCTGTTTTGAGGAAATACAGTGTTTTACTTTTATCAGTTCTAGTGCACTATCACCAATTAAAAAATAAACTTTTTACGTTAGATAAGTTAAGGTAGTAGAAAACTCACTGTTATAATACAAGTAGCCAAAGACATAGGAGTGGTGGTAACTGATATTTAGCTGGAGTTTTTTTATTGCAAACATTGATTAACCAATGTAGAAATAATTAAGAGTAAAACTAACCTTAAATATAAAAAGCAATTCTACATTATCATTTTGAAAAATTATTTCATCACTATTTGCTACAATTCACTCTCGTGGCAAAATGTTTTTTTCACAAAATCCATCATTAGATTTTTTTTTCTAAAGTTCTTTTGACCAGAAATCTTTCTTGTATTTTTTCTCACAGGCATGTCTCTCGAAATTTGAGGGCGTATAAATTTTGACAAGTTAGTTTTAAAATAATCTGGAAACTTTTATTTATTTTTATTTTTGACTTGTTAAGCCATTGTGCATAAATAAAATCTTATAAATCTGAACAGCTGTTGTTATAAAACGTCACAACTATCCGCAACGATCACAACGCCTTCTCATATAGTGTCAAATCGTGCAACTAAAAAGCTTCAAAGTCTGATAAACTTCTATACATGGTCTTGAGTAAAGTGTCATAGCTGTGACATATCCTTGACGAACGTTAATATGTAGGGTTGACAGATTAAAAAAAAAAAGAGATACATATACTGTATCTATATATAGGACTATTAAATTCGTACAAATGATTTGAAATTTATTAAATTCTGTATTTAACCTTCAAAATTACATAAACTACTAAAAAATAATAACCACACCCATTAGCTCACAACGTGAAGACTGAAACACTTCGACTACACAGTGCTTCGAAAAATCTAAATATCTAAAGAGGTTTGAGCAGTGCTTTAATGAACTGGTAGACAAAGGTTGATACTTCTTTGAACTTTGTGCAACTTTTAAAAATTGTTTGGCATTTAATGCATAAGAAAAACATTAAGAAAAAGTCTTATTTTCATTGACTAAGGTCTGCAAAATTCCCTCCACTGTGTTTAGTTCCATTCGGTTTCTTTCTTTTGTCCACTGATTGGTCATTAGTGAAAATACTCGTCCCACATGTGTGTTGTGTGCTGGGATACTAAACATGTTCTGACATTTTATTAGTAGTTTGGAGAATTGAGACTTTCTTTCACATGTCTTCATGTGATAGGCCTAGTGCTACTTTTGTTGGTTGGACATTTCACTCCACACATTTTGTTTTTCTCCAACTTGTTTTCTACAAATACAAGAATATTTATTCACTGTGTGAAAAGTTCACTGTCTAATACTAACTGTAACATTTTTTATTTTAATTTTGTAATCTTATTATTTTCACATAATTTAATTTAGTTTTTCTAAAATATGGGGAAATCGGGTGTTCCGACGACATTTTTTGGGACACTGAGACATTTCCTTAAAAATAGGACAATCCCGTACATACGGGACGTCTGGCAACCCTGTATTAGGGGGGAGTACCTAAGACTGTCACAATGCATTGTCAACTGGTTTGGTCTTTCATGGAAATTCATCCTGGCCAAAGCATACACGAATTTGATGTTTTCTATCTTTCAGTTATGTTCATTCTTAATAAAATTGGGTTATGTTCTGGTTTGCCAGTTATGGGAGGGGGAGGGGGGGATCAGGCATCAGATCCTGCCAGGGTGTGTGTCTACAAAGTTTTTTTTTATGTTTCCCACTCTACCTCCTCTCAAATGTGATTACAATGTCTCTAAATTTTACCTTAATACTTCCTATACCTTATTAGTGTATTTAAAAGGGTATAGATCAGAGAAGTACATACAAGAAAAAAATGGTACGGAACTTCGTGAAGACTTTCTTGCTCTATTGTTTAAAAATAGAGATATTTACTCAAAACTCGTAATATATGTGAAACGAAATTATATACACTAGAAAACCCAAGAATAAATTGCACTACATTTATGTAGAACATTTTTTTGATTCTCGGTTTTAAAATTTATAATTTTATTTTTAAAGAATGTCCTCATTTCTATGTTTGGACCAATAAAAATTATCGATTTTGGGTTCACAAGGGTCAACACTTCATATTAAAATTTAAAATTCTGGTTAAAATTTTAACACATTTTAGGTGTTTCACATCTTCAGGTCATCGACTTGCTATTCAATTCCTCATTTATAAATTTTGACCTATAAAAAATGTAAATATCGACTATTGAGTCTAAAATGGATTTAGATAATTGTAGTACAAACATCTCTCCTAAGAGGTTTAAGGAAAAACAAAATAAACCCTTAGAGACTTACTTATATTTAATTACTCTATGGTATTGGAGAATTATTGTGTTAAAGTAGTATCTCTTTACAACTAAAGCTCGCAAAATTGTATTATATATTTTCCAATATCTCAGAAAATATTGATTTTATAAAAATAGTTTTCAAAAAAAAGTTTTTTACTTTTAATAGTACAACAATTTTACAATGATAAGTTATTTAGTATCTCAAATATGTGTTGAAATGCGTAAATTTCCGCTTCTGTAAAGTACCCTAAAATTTATTTTCTCAGGAAAATGGAAATAGCCATTTTATTTATAATCTTAATAAACGCCTAGATATAAATTTTAATCAAATCGTTTTAGCCAATTTTGGGAAAATCAATTTTTCTTTTTTCGCCTTTTTTTAAACTACTCTTAATTTTAAGTTTATACAGACACACAGAAAAAAGGCATTAAAAACACTTTTTAGGGTTCGGGGATTCATGAGACTTGGACATTCATCAACATTTCAGGTTAGATTGTTTTTAAAGTTACAATACTTTATTTTTTGTGTTCAAAAAGTTAAAAAATATAAATACTTACGTATAGATTGAAAGTTATTGGTTTTATAAAATTATTCTCCTATTAAAATAGTTGTATTATAAATAGATATACTTATTTGTAATAAAAAGTAAGTTCATATCTCAAATAGTTTCGGAGATATGATAAAAAAAATGATAATTTATGCATTAGACCTGAGCCCTTAAATTTATTTTTACAAAATATTGAGAGTAGCCATTTTGTTTGGAATATTTATAAGTGTTTAGAAATGAAATTTAATCAAATGCGTTTATTATTATAATTATTAGCACCACATCTTACTACCCGTTCGGGTTATACGTCCTTACGTTAATGTGTAATAGTAGGGTGATCAAGAGATGAAGTGAAGGACCTACAGTTTAACGTGGAATCTGAACCACGGGTGAGGCCTGGCATTCCACACATTCACAAGTTGAGACTAATACACGTCTTATCAGAGGTGAATGAAGGGTTTGGCAATCAGATAGATCTGTGCCGGGACCGAGGATTGAACCCTGGACTCTAGCTCAGAAGCCTTACACCTTACCCCTAGACCACCAGATACTTTTATTATTATTTACTGAATAATTAGGGTCTACTTGTAACAAATGTTGGTATTTCATGTATTTATCTACACCAGTACACCTAAGGACTTATTTGCGTTATGGAATTGACAAGGAGATCCCGGATAGTTCAATATGTACAGAAGTTAGCGAGTAGAGCTGAATAACCAGAGTTCAAATTCCTGTTATTTCGTAATTTTTCTATCCTTACACAATCGTCTATCAGAATGTCATCTGAAAATACATCCTAGTTTAATTTAAAATAGTTTAAAAAAATGCTATAGTGGGACTCATCATACGTATCAATAGTATGCAGACTAAACGTCAAGTTCCTCTAGTTTGATTTGCTGTTTACAATAAGTTCTGCATTCAAATTGCGGGAGTTTATTTTCCTAAACGGATTATCACTCTTCCTTCACACTAATATAAGTACACTCTCTAAACTCTATCTTCACCATCTTTACACACCCTTTGAATATTAGTTACAAGTGTGTATAGCCCGGACAGGTCTTAAGACATGGGAGGGGGGCGATATAGACCTAAGCATAGATTCCAAAATTGGAGTTTAGGCCAGGGAATATGTCTTTGTAACATCTTGGGTCACTCGAATATATAAGCTATAAACTGTATCAACAGTAATTCAGTAATTAATGAATAAATTAAAGTACATGAGGTATTTATAAGAATACGAAAGAAGTTATGACTGTAATTCAAACTCAATTCGCCCCATCATCGTAAGTTCAGTCTCTTGCTAGAGTGACGCCTAATATTTCATGCATCTACAAATTGAAGGTTCTGTTTTGTTAGGTTGGGTAGTATTGACATACTCGTTGGTCTTTCATAGACAGGATCAAAAACTAAAGCCACAAGAATGCTAAAGGTACTTAAAATCCTTCGCAATCGTTATTTAAAGAAGTGTTATCTGTGAATGAGAAAAAAATACTAATCATATTTCATACACAATAATTTATCAATAAACTTTTCATTTTGTTATTCCTTTTATCACCGATTCTTACTATCCGCCCTGATTACTAGCCTTTTTTCTATTGAATAGCAAAATAAACAAAACTATTTTAACCCTGATAATATAATTGTTTTTTAAATATGACTAAATAATGTTTATTACTTTCTAATACTAACTTAGTCTATTGTGTTAGGAACTCGAGAGTTAATTACCACACTTACTAAAGTACGCCATATTTTCTTATCTTCAGCTAGTCTTATCCAGTCCACCTCATTACTCATGAGGATGACATATAAATATGTATACATGTTTTGGGGGGAACATTCCACTAATAGTTTACTGATGACTTTTTTTTTCGAAATATTAATATTTTAAAAGATGGCTTAAGTAATTTTGTTCAAATTGGGTATCTGTTAAGCTTTTTGCATTATATATATATATATATATATATATTTGCTTTATAAAATAAAAAATCATTTAGTAATAGTATTTAACTAATTACTGAGTTTTATAATGTTCGATTTTTTTTAAATGGATCTAATGATTAGGTTCAGAAGTGAAAACCGGGTACTAATTTGCATTATCAATATTAACGTATCTTTATTTATCTAACATAAATTAATTTAAGGAATGTTTAGTTTAAGAAGAATGTTATAAAATTTTAATTTTTTTGAAATTGATCTTGAAGATTGAATTCAAATTATTTGTTTTTCATGATAATATGATAACAAATAATTTTATGGTAGTTTACAAATCATTTAATTTTGAGAATTTGAATTTTGTTAAATGGCCATATTTGAACAATTTGTTTTAAAATTTATTAATAAAGAGTATTTATTGTGAGTAAAAAGATGATTTGTTTGTTTTGATGAGGAAAACATGCATTTACTCAAATTCTATTCTTGAACATTTTGAAAATTATCTTTGAAGTTATATTACTAATTACACAATATTATAAAGTGTGCGCGATTGGGTCGTAACATTTATTTACTTAATACTATCTCATGAATCTATTTTATTTCATTATTATATTTATTTTATTTTAATTGCTTACCTGTACTAAAAAGAAAATGGAAGTTACTATTGATGAAATGTTCAAGTGACACATTTTATTTCATGTCACCCACCTCGGTGGCCACATGGTCTAACACGTTACTCTCGCAGTAGACTAGACTGACGATGACGGAGATATCGAGGCTGGTATCTCGGTCAAACGTTCTGAAGGGTTTTTCCAAAATAGTTTACCATTCTCCCTCATCGCAAATGTGGGTAAACTTTCTATAAATATAACCTGCCTGGACCCTAAAACCATGAGCGTAATTAGTACATAAGCATATATCTTGAATGGGCAGTAAGACAAAAAGCTAAAGAAATAATATCATATCAAACTATTCATGTTGTTCATTCATGTTTTTTACACAATATATATAGTGTATATGTTGTACACTATTTTAAAAATCTTTAAAAATATTTTTTTGTCCATTTAATGTGCATTCCAAATAGCTTTTAATATTAGTAGTAAATTTTCTTAGGGCTGATTGTACAATATATACTTCTTTTTATTTCTGAGTGCTGCTTATAACATTAAATAATGTAAAATATTTTTATGATCATTGATCATCTCTAAAACCATCTTCACAACTCAAGCTTGTATTTGTTTAACTAATCTAAAACTCGCATATGTAAATTGATTAAGTTTCATTAGTTTAATTTGTAAAACCATTTGTCTATTTTCCTATTATTGTGCCTCAAACGTTTTACAAGTCAAATGGATATATATGTAAATCCATTTTTTTTAAAAGTTTGGGACCAAATAGAACGTAAGAGCCGTCATAATCTTGAGACTGAAAATGTTCATGATTACCATAATTTCTTTAGCCTATGAGATAGTAGAAGGATAATATTTTAAATCAATATTATTCTAAATAATGTTAAATACAGCAAAAGTAAATAGTTTAAAAACCAAAATAGGTCGGTATTCAATTGTATAGGTTTACTATGACTAATTAATGTTCATCCATATTTTTGGGTTCGGATTATACGCTAATTGGTTTTTGAATACAATAATATGAGCTATTTTTTAAATGTGAACAGTTAGTAAAACGAGGTGTTTAAAAAATATAAAAACATTTCAATTAATGATATAAGAAATTAATATTCAAATATGTGCCCACCACGTGCAACGAATACATTTAAAAAATTGGTTTGGATCAATAAGTATTTTCCTGATACTACTGGCAACTTTAAGCCTCAACCTAAACTAAATTACATTTCAAAAGGGGTGGGGGTTGAACTAAGCAAAGATAGAAGAAAGGAGAAATAAGTACACTGGTCCCACAACCCAGTTTTCATGCGTGCGCGTGCGTACACGTGCGTACACACACATACATCTCAGCTCATGAACGTTTAAAAATTACAAGATGTTTGTGGATTTCTGGTTGACTATTCTAGCACCTTAGATATAGATTCTTAAATTGTACGCCTACCACTTTCAGGCAAATTCATTGATTCCTATTTATGATTTAAAATAGTGGGAGCATAATTTAAAAGCTTCACAACATTGGAATACATGGTTTGTCCACTCACTTCTAAAATTATCGTGGCAACACTGTACATGATAGACCCTTGTGAATTGCTAAACGGTACAAGTAGTTCCCGATATTCCTACAGGTAGCGTTACACTATGGTTACCAAACTATTTCAAATTTTAATTTAATAAATAAGCTTTTAAAGCTTAGTATTAAACTAATACATTTTAAATAAATAGCTAAAACAAAAATTATTATCTAAACTTTTGAGTTCTTCTTTTTCCAACATTAACACTTACATCCATATTATTCTTGTTAAATTAGTTATTCATTTTTAAAAGATATAAAAATAATAGAGCTCTAAATAAAAATTATAATCAAATAAAATTGAAGTAAAAGAAGTCTTTATTTATAAAGTAAAATTCAATTTTGAATATTTAACTTAACAAAGTCATTATAAGAAAAATATTGCGAGGATGAAAATGTGATAGTTTTCATTGTATATATTAATTATTATGATAAATAAAAGTTATCCAGAGCCTTCGTCCTAGATAATATAGATCCCTTTTAATTGGAGAAAAACAATTTCAAATCCATATAATGGTTTTGTCACAATATTTTATTTTGTAATACCATGTTTTTATGAGTGAATGAGTGTTGTCTGGCCCCTCAAGCCATTAATGGAAGGTCTGGCGTAAATGGTGAAGAGGAACAAAGTTAATAACTTCATGTACGTACACTGCTCTTTTATAACTTAATGTTGAAAAGTAGTAAAGCTGTAATAAATTATCAAAGAATGGTTTGCGATAGTATCTTCTGGAGACTAATTATCATTATCAATGAAAAGGGCCTATCAGAGATTAAAAAAAGAAACCACATTTTACTCATAATGTATTTATTCCTTGCATTTCAGAAGAAATCTCTTTCGTAAAATATACTGTATTTACTGTACTTACAGTTCGTCACAGGCACATAGTGATGTGTAAGGTAAACTAAACCTGTCACACTTTTACTTATTTCCACACATTAATTTGCACTGGCATCATGTCAGCTCAGAACAGAATTTTGAAGCTCCCAGAGATGTTATCCATAGTGGTTTGTGTCCTAAAGAGAGAGTATTTTTCCATCAAAAGACGTAATTTGTGGAATTTTCTTTTGAAGTTCAAAGAATTGTTTCCAAATGATCGTTTGCAATCTCGTACGCTTGGCAGGAAACTTTAAGACATCTTGAGTTGTGGGATATTTTCACCTGATTGTGTCTTTTTTTGTGTGTAAACAGTATCCTGTGGCTTTTATTTACTCTTTTTGTTGTGATTGTGGTGTTTTGGACATTATTTGTAAGCCATTTGATCAGGTTAAAACCTTTGTCTTCTATTTCCACAAGATTTGACAAGTGGTTCAAGACTGGAGTATTTTCAGACATTTCCTTCCAATCACTTCACGCCTTGGTTTTACCCATACAATAGAACGTAGACATGATGTCACATACCGCGAGTGCGTGGAAAAATAGTAAAACTTATTGAATGTGATCTGAAATGTTTTCTAAGAATAAAGTCAGCAAAATTATTTTTCTTGTTATTGCCATTTCTAGATTAAAACTAGTGATCTTGCAAACCCAGTGACTGCAACTCTAAAATGGTAGCTGCTGTAATAACTACCCGATCAGAGTATAATGTAACACTTGAAACGTTCTTGTGACCATAATAAACATAGTTTTTTCCGTGTAAAAGGAGTCTTACATCAGTTTATTAATGATTGCGTGGTTCAATGCCTTTTCTGTTGAATGTTCAACTACTAGAGGAGACAAATTGATCTTCATCAGTGCATACAAAGAGTGTTCTACCTGCTTCTGAAATTGATATCGTTCTTGCAATAATATTATTTCTTAATATCACCATAAAAAATAAATCTGATGTACATTTTTGAGAAAGGCATTTGGTTTAACAAGCTTTATTTTTCTGGAACTTTTTTTTGTTTGGGCATCAGATTTAAGACTCTCCTCCAGATATCGAGGAAAAACTAGTAAAGTCCTTAACATTTCTGAAAAGATGTTTTACTACTGTAAGGAACATCTTTTGTTTGAAGTCATAGAAATGTATAGGTGAACCAGATTGTAACAAATGTACAAAGGCAGTTCCACTTACATCACAAGCTGAATAGTGACTCAAGGAATCAAACTCACTTTCATTTAGACCGGATGCTATGGATTTCCTCGTATCTCACTGGCTACATACAGTTTACAAAACACGTTTGCATCCTTTCATAAGACATTTGCTTCTAAATATTGTTTTGACTTGGCTGTCGTTCTCAGAAAATTTATGTCTGGTTTTAGACTAATTAGCTTTCCTTTCATGAATTCAACGATAATTACAAGCTGACGACTTTGTAGCTCATTCAGTGCTTTAACAAAAACTGATAAGAGCGATCTTGCGCAATTTGTATGGTCTAACACAAACATACATTGACACAGTTTGATGAGTACGCTCTAACAGTTCTTAAAGTTAGATTCACTTATACTTTTATAGTGGCTACAGACAGGGGAAACAGAGAAAACTTGGAAAAGTCAGGAAAGTTTTTGATGACAGGGAGAACAGGGAAATGTCAGGGAATTTAACTAAAAATAAGGACAAGTAGAGGAATTAAAAATATGTCTAGCATATCCCATTGTTTCCCAACTAAATACTAGAACGAAAGTTAATAATACCTAAATAAAATAAAATTTTAATTTTTTAAATAACTGATAAAACCGTTTGTTTAGTAGATACAAACTTTTTTTTTAATATGTTACAATAATAACAAAATTCATCATCCACCATCAAAACTGGAAAAAGTAGGGAAAATTGAAAAATGTTGCCTGGAAAACCTGGAAAAGTCAGGGAATTTGGTAAAATATGTTTTGTAGCCACCCTGACTTTGAACAAATGCAAGCAGTAATCTTGACCAGTAAAGAAGTTGAACAAATTCAGTTTCACGTGTTTCAAACCATACTTAGCTATCATTTTCTATTTCCTCTGAACAAAAAAGTAAGTATGTTGTGTATAATTTGATCTTCAGGATGTACAATAAAACCATTGTTACTTGGTGGGCAGAGCGTGTCAATTGTTAATAATTTTAAGGTGGGAAAAAGTTGGCAAGTAGTATTTTTGCATAATTTGTATTATTAAAAATCCATTATTCTAATGGCTCAGCATATCAAAATAATAATAATCTTTATCATAGGTAATTTTATGATGGACATTATATGTTTAAAACATTTATTTTTAAACGTGCCATTTTCAAAATAAAGCCAAAATAACGTTTTTTTCTTGTCTTAGACACCTTCTATCCCCCATAGGAAGGGGGGGGGGGAGGAAGGGCTGTATTATTTGTGTTTAGATGGTTTATAAACAAGGTTATAATAGCTATATTCTGTGCAAAGTGTCATGCTGGTATGCAAATGTAAACTATTCTCATTGAGTCTTAGACTAACAGAAAAAACTATAATTAAACAAAGAATTGCCGAGAATCTCGCTTCATAAGAAAATCTGTAATCAGGATAGTATAATTTTACTATATCAAAGTCTGGGATGATATATTTCAAATCCACTTTATAATCGCTATAATGTTATTCTGATATTTGTTGCAGGCTTAAAAAATAATTTCATATTACACTTTTAATCAAATTAATTATAAATATTAACCCACTCTTTTAAAACTATTTTAGAGCTAATTTTAAATTTTAACACTTTTTTTACCTACTGAGAATTATTTTGTGATCTCTTAGTTAATAAACTTTTGTTCTAAAGTAAACATTGCTGTGGACCTTCTTTCACATTTTAATTCTTTAACTCAATTTTATTGATATTTGTCTAACAAACTATTTACATTTTTAATAAATGCGATCATCATTTTTTTTATAAAGCAATTAAAATTTTATTGAAATTTCTCAAGAATGTATAGAAAAAATGCTTATCAATTAAGAGTTAGAAAAAAATACAATTTTAAAAAACCATTCAAAACTCACTTGGAGACCTTTAAAGACATAACACATAACACCCTGTCAAACTTTATCGAATGAATTTTTTGTTTCACTGTCATAGCATTCATTCATTTATAAAAATTCAAACATATTTTATTGTTTTATTAAATAAAAACCATATATATTAAATTTTATATTTGCAAAACTAAAATAAATACTGTATTGCATTTGAATATAATAAAAGTTTAGTCATATTTTGTCCAAAAATGCTCACCTAGTCTAAACAAATATTTCACGATATGTAAAGCCCACAAAAGCTTTAAATCTTTGTGGTGACATTTTGAAAATATCCCCCTGCCCCTCTTCCCTTTTATTGCATAGCCCCTGTTTTATTTGCGAGGTAGCAAGGTAACACATATATATTATTTCCGGTTCGAGCCCCGGAAAGTGTGAAAGATTAACGAGGGTCAAACACAAATTACTCCCCACCCCATATAATTTCCTCTAGAGGAACAATGACATAAAGTTTGTATTCAAAATAAAATTGCTTTGTTCAAACAATGCTCATGCATCAGCTTTTGGCAACCATATTTCCACTTGATTTTGTTGTTATTGTTTTGGCAGCGATAACTACTATTTTTTGGTGGTTATTCTTTTTATCTTTCCTTCCTATCTTCCTTTTGATATTGTAACCTAGAGAATTTATTTATTTTACTAAAAAAAGTTACGATAAAAAATCTCTAGACATTAAAATGTTTCAAATTAATTTAATTTTATATTTTTGTTTAGTTTAAAAATGGATACCTTAGTGAGAGTATGTTATAGTTGTGTCAGTTCATACTTTAGTTATAATTATTTATGGTTGAGATTTGTTTAGTGTATTTTCACGATAATTGTGTGGTTTCACCACTCCTATTTTTTGTGCGTGGCTCTTGAAATATATTTAAGTAAAGGTCGAAATTGTCAAAAATAATATTTAAAGGATATCATTCTTACCAAGCAAAACATGTATTTTAAAGTATACTCTTATACAAGGGCTATAATAGTCTTAATTCAAAGGGTACGGATTAAAAGGTTCGCTTCAAAGAAGTCACTTGAATTGAAATGAAGGAAAATATCAAAACCAAATTTAAAATCACTTCCAAGCCTGTCCGTCCGAAATTTGAACCAAAATAGTTTCGTAAATGGTGAACAAACTCAATTAAAGTCTAAGTCCCTAATCCACTCAGACACAGCTGAAAATGTATAGATAAAATCTCAGCTTGTAAACAAATTTTTGATATTTATCTATCATAAAAGTTGTCAAAACTAAAAAAAAAAAACACGCCGGGAGTTTACTCCAAATTTAAACGTGTTTTAAAAACGGGAGAAAAAACGAACCTTAGGCAAGCTTGACTCAGGGAGTAAGAGTTCAAATTGCACTAAGATACACTTGGGAGTGATTTTCTTAGACCAACAATGTAGTTTTCCATCATATATTTAGATATGCTATGGTGCATTTACTTGAATTTTCCTCTACTTGTCCTGTTTACCAAGTTTCAAATATTCAGTAGGCAGATCAAGGCTCGAATCCCGGCAGGGTGTACCGGGAGCGTAAAGGGGAGGGGGTATTACCATACCTTTGCCAAGCTTATTAATTTTTATTTTATTTTTTCATCTTTTAGCAGAGCGTTTTACTACCTGCTCAAGTTATAAGCATATATACTATTTATGTTAATGAGCTACCGTTGAGGAAGGTAGAATTTAGAGGAAGTGTACCCACATTTGTGTGGAGGGAGAGTGTAAAACCATTTTGAAAAAACCGGCCTAAGCCCACTCGACTGAGATTCGAACCCTTACCTCCCTGTCACTGGCAGTTTAAACTATCATGCAATCAATATTGCGTTTAACTTATTAATTAAAAACAACAACTAGTAATAACCAGGACATTTTCACCAAAGCGCACTAAAAATCACTTAGATAAAACCAGTCTCAGAAATCCCCATGGTAAAACCAATTTAACAATTTGCTTTTTAAAATGTTATTACCGTTAGGGAAGTTATTCAACTAATCCTAACTCATATCGATATAGAAACTATTAAAATTAATTGCCTTTGAGCCCTTGTGTTTCGAAAGTATATGTAGCTTTCACAGTTTCCATCAAAATTGATGAAACAGAGATCAAAAGTTTCGTTTTTAACCTTAACCACACTTTTAATTGGATTGAGCAAGGAAAAAAAAAAAGAAACTCGTACATAACTAAACTTTATCTTTCCTCATCACAGATACTGAAATCGAACTATAAAACTAATTAGTTTACAAGCCTCAATTTAATTTTCATACATCGATATGTAGGGAATATGTTCTCTACTTCACCCGCCTCGGTGGCGTAGTAGGCTAACGCGTTAGTCGTGTTGAGCTCGACCGCCGAGGATGGGCAGATCGAGGTTCGAATCTTGGTTGGGTGAACTGGGGGTGGTTTTTCCTATATGGCTTTCAACTCTCCCTCCACGAAAATGCGGGTTCACTTCCTCTAATTCAACCTTCCCAATTCCCAATACATTAGCGTAATTAGTACTTAAAGCGTATAACCCGAACGGGTAGTAAGACTCGGTGCTAAATAATAACAACAATAATAAAAAAATTCTCTACTTCAATATCTTCTACCGTGTGCGTATAACCCGAACGGGTAGTAAGACGCGGTGCTAATAATAATAATAATATCTTCTACCAATTTGATTTAAAAGCACATTATTATATAACTAAGTATATCCCCCCGGTGACCTGGCGGTCTAGGGGTAAGGTGTCAGACTTCTATGATAGCGGCCGGGGTTCAATCCTCGGTCCCGGTATAGATTTATCTGATTACTAATCCCTTTCTTCACCTCTGACAAGACATCTGGTGAATGTGGGGAATTCCAGGCCTCCACCGTGGTTAGGATTCCACGTTAAAATGTAGGTCCTCCATTTCATTCTCACAATCACCCTACCATTACACATTAGCGTAAGTGCGTATAACCCGAATGGGTAGTAAGACGCGGTGTTAATAATAATATTTATATTCCTCTACTTCTGAGGTATGCGCGTTTTAATTTTGATTTTTTTAGCACCCCATCTTACTACTCTTAATGGCTGTATTCATATTTGCTAATATGCTAATGCTCTAGGGATGACAGAGATTTAATCTAGAGAAAAGTCACCCACATTTGCACGTCTAGGGAGAGGTAATAATTTAGCAATGTACTATCTTCTGTACACCCTATTACTGGCACGCCAGGCTTGATGTGCTTGACATTAATTTTAGTCTGCGTGCCCACAGGTACGTGAAATTTTTATTGATTATTATAGAGGTATTATTAACTCAGAACTAACAAAAACCCACACCGTTGGCTGAGTGGTCTAAGGTGTTGGACTCACCTTAAATTTGGTCACTACTGATGAAAATATCAGGGTTTAAATTCTAGTGGGGTTCACTTAGAGGTGGTTTTCCACTTGCGATATTCACTCTGGGTTTCCAATACTCTATCCACTCGAATATGAGCGTATTTTCTTTGGAGCTATCTTCATTACCCCCCTACTAGATTACACCAATAATAACTATTGTATATTACATATTATAAAACAAGGAGAGGGATACGAATCTTAATTGCACTAACATTCGCATGTAGGATGTATGATAAATAACACATTTTGCCAATAAATCACCCTAAGTGCACCCAGGAAGGAATTCTATCCCCGGAAACATTAGCGAGAGTCAGGCGTGTTAACCTCTCATCTAAATTCTGCCGGATGTTTTTAATTAAAACATTGTATACAGCCTGATTTACATATACCCGCGGCACTAGGTAGGAAGAGGAGGAAGAGTGGGCTGCTAGGGGTGAAGGATAGAGGAGAGGGGGGAAGTTTAAGGGTGTAATAGGGTGGGGAGGTGGGACATAAACTGCAACTCGCTACTTAGTCAACCCAGAATCTTGGCCCCGTTCCAAGTTTTCAAATTGAGCGAACCAAACTTAGCTCCTCAACTTATGGGAGCAATGAAGAAGTCTGCGAGCGCTTACTTCGCCCTTTCATGTTTAAAAACACTCTTTTTTTTCTTTAGAAAAATAATAAGAGAGCCGCATACTAGAAATAAAAAATACACTGCGTTACTTCTTATGGGGATAGTAGTGCTGACGTTTCAAAACCACTAAAAGAATCTTCATTTAACTTAAGGTTTTCTGTTGTGACCTTAACAACAAATTAGTGCACCTTCATCTTAATCTAAGAAACGCGGAAATGTACATAAAATGTCGAATTTTATATTTTCATGTATATTTTTTAATTGATTCAGCTCTGAGAGTAAGGTTGTTTGTGGTATGACAGCTCTATTGATATCATTCAAAATCATTTTGTCGTAAGCCAAATTTTGAAATAAATTACTTGCTATACATTGCGTGACAGCTGAAGGTATGAGATGCGTTTCAACACTCCCTTGATTAGGTTTGAGAGCGTTGACTGTTTAGCAACCAGACTTTTTTAAATAAACCTGTTCAGATTTTAGTCACTAAGAACAACATTCTTAAAGGCACTAGAAACTCGAAGCTTGCTAGTATACAGTTCACAATTTTTTAATATATCTTTAGATTATTTATTATTAATGAAAATGTAACTATAAGTCATTCATAAGCTAAGTTTACCTGGATGACAGCTCGAAATCTTACTAAAAGTAATCCCTAATATATCACTTCGCCAACAGCTGACATCTATCTCTTTGGATGACTGTAATGAAGACAGATGGTAATATATTAATGTGATAGTTAACCACAGTAATTTAGGCCAATATTATTTATATATTTATTTGAGGTCGGACACAAAGTTTATTTATAGTTCTATTCCACTTAAAAAAATATTCACACCACTTTCAGAAAAACTTCTAACGAACATAGCCTCAAAATGGCGACTGACGAATTTAAACCATATGATTGAACATAATGGTAAACAAGTTTTTTACAATGATGCAGACATGCAGTTGATGAAAATACTTTATTCAGTTAAATATTTCAAAATACGATAAAATTATCATAAAATCATTTATTGTATGTAAAAAAAAGAGACAAGAATTATCTCTTTTGCAAGTAAATACGATGCCTGTATTAAAAGGTATTGATGTGTGCACTATATTAAACATATACAATAACGTTCCAAAACGAAAAATAAGTACTTTTAATTATGTTTAATATAACATATTGTTTCGAGTTGGATAGAAAGAAATTATTTAAAAAAATGAAGTATTATGAGAAAACTTAAGTTTACGTTATTTTAAATTTAATATATAACAGGTAATTAAAGATCTTTACATTTATAACAAAACTGTGATATTTTACAAGTGTTGGCAACCCAAAACCTAAACATATGATTTTCGTACTGTCATCCAGGTAAAAACCTATCATGAACGAAATATACGTATACGTGCGTCAAGCCATATACAGCCAAAATTTTTCCTTGTTAGTACGGGGTCTACAACTTCAGGCTCGCAATAGACTGGTATGCTGTTAAATAGGAGGTTGGGGTTAGGATCTCAGCCGGTAGAAGTGTAGACATTTTACCCATGCAGCTAACTCTTATCTCTTTCCCATACTAGCTCTACGTTAGTGTTAGTGAACTGCTTTTAAATACCTTCTTACTCCATATTTCATAGATTAAGCGGTTTAAAACCTGTTTCAGTAGCCGCATCGTCTAATACAAGGATTAAAAAACTACGGCCCGTGGGTGTGTTCAATCCGGCAAAGGAATGAATATGAAAAATTATACATGGCAGTGTTTGGCATCCTTATATTCAATCTAACATTAGTTAACAACCATGAAACTTATGAAAAGTGATCTTATAAACCGACTTACTGATGAGCATTTGTCTTCCCTCTTGACCATCACATCCTCACAGCTTGACCCAGATTATCAAAAAAACTACTGGGAGCTCACTCACTATTTCACTTATATCACACCCAATCATATACATCTTCTGAACGTTCATAAAAACATACTAAGCCACTAATGTATTTACTACTTATGATTGTTATATATTCTCAATATATTTAAACGTATTCATGTCAGTATTATAATGTGTGATTTTCATTTTTCTTAATTAAATTTGAAGAAAAATTAATCAATACAAATATTTGGCCCACCAAACTTTTTTTTAATTTGGACCCCCTGTAAGTAAGCTTACACATATTTGGTCTTAGGCGTCACTCTTGAATATACTGGACTGTCGATGACATGGGGTTTGGGGTTTGAATTCCAGTCGGGTGTATTGATGGGGCTATTTTTTAAATGGATTTCCATTCTACCTCCACGCCAATGCAGATACACATCCTCTAAATTTATCCTTCCTCATCCGTAATACATTACCGTAATTAGTAGGCCTACATAAGCGTATAACTTGAACAGGTGTTTGGATGCGCTACTAAAATAAGCTGCTAAAAACAAAACCAATGGGCTGAAATTCAAATCATATTAAGTCAAACATAAATAATAAGGATGTATAATTTAGATTTAATTTATCTGCATTTATGTAAAATTAGATTGGGAGGTTATTGAGTGAAATACCACCTCAGTGCATCTGATCAGGATTCGAACATTGACCTCCCCATCACCGGATGTCTAGTCTATTGTGAGAGCGACCGTGTGGCCATTATATACCACACACACTCTTTAATACCCCTGTTGCAGATAAGGCTGCCTTTGGATGGACAATTCCATGCGTGTTCTGCTGATTCTGTGAATGGCAGGAAACGTAAAAAAGCATTGTAATAATTATCTATGGTTTTGTGCCTTCCTCCCGCCACCCCCTTGCCCGGCCCGCAACATCCCACATTAAACTCTACACGCAAATAATTTGCAACTATTTTGTTAACAGAATAAATAGGCTCTTCCAAAATAAACAAACACATTAACTGTGGTTGTTATAACATTAAAATAATAAAAATGCATTTGTTTTATTAATATTTACAAAACCAGAATTTATTCATAACTAAATGTTTTTCTCTCCACCACGTCTTACAGACCATCCGTACTTTAAATCTACATAATTATTTGCTTTTTATCACGGCGTATCTTATTCGAACTGCTTGAACGCTTATGTACTAATGTGTTATGGATGAGGAATGCTGAATTTAGAATTAGTGCACCCTTATTTGCATTGAGAGAGAATGTAAAACCATTTGGGGAAAACTAATTTAATTCCATTTAACAGAGATTACAACCCCGATCTCCCCATCATCGATATTCTAGTCTATTGCGATAATAAAACGTAACTCGTTAAACCAGGCATGTCAAATTCTCGGCCCTATCCAGGATTTTGTGCAGCCCATGGACTTTTTGATGACCCATCAAACACTGCAACTCTATTTTACTTTTTTAAACGTCGAGGAAATACGTTTTGAAAAGTGATATTTGAGGATTTTACATAATTTGGGGAATTCTAGCATATGTGGTTGGTACATTGACAAGGGTCAATCCTCAAAAATTGTTGAACTAGCCCACAATATCTTGTGTGCAATGCTTGGCAGCCCACACGTTATTTTTCACATGAAATATCGGATTACTGACACACATTTCTCAACAATTACTGCTAGCTTATAACAAACGTGGTCTACATTAGTGGTCATGGGATAAAGTGCTCTCCTCAGGATTTTGTGAGTGTGGGTTAAAACCAAGCCGGGGTTGACGGACTTTTCTGAACGATAAAAATCCGTAGCACAACTTCTTCAGAGGACAAGTAAAACCATCGATCTCATGTAGATTATGGCTTGCAAAAGAACCCTGGAAATTAGGTTTAAAAACTTTTCCCGGCAAAATTGGTAAGACCTTTCTTTCTCTTTTTAGAAATTCTTTTGTGCCGATATAATCAAATAGTTTAGAAATTGCACGTTAAGTACCTCAAATAAATAATATAGTTTGTGCTGTTAAACAATTCATATACCCAGTGCGCAAATTCAACGTTATTATTATTATTATTATTACAATTATTCTAAAAACTACTTTAGAAAATATTTAAAACAAGACTTTTACACTAGTGCTGCAAATAAAAACTTTCAAATAAATGGTAAAAAAATAATGTTAATATTATTGATGTATATAGGTGCCTACATTTTTAAAATAATAATATACTAAGTTGAAATTATTTTCACTTAAGATAATGACAGTAAGTCTCTTAATGTGCCCCCCTCAGTAATTTTATTTTTCAGTGTGGCACTTGTAATAGAACCAGTTAGACACGTCAGACAAAGACCATTTGACCACCGAAACGGTTCTAGTTATATTATTGGCTTAATCATGTTTTTTCAAACACGTCTTACTACACGTATATTTTAAGCACATGTTAATTACGCTAATGGTGCAGATAATGAGAAGGGTAGAATTCAAGGAAATGTAGGCGCACTCGCGTGTAAGATTAATAGGGAACTACTAAGAGAAAAAACTTCGTTAGCGTTATACACCTATGTACTAATTTCGCTAATGGTTTTAGGGATTAGGAATGTTATATTTTAAATGGAATGTACCTGAATTTTCATAGAGTGTTTTTTTAAACTACTCTCAGTACAACCGACTGAGATTCGAACCTCTATCTCCACGTCATCGGCACTATAATCTAATGCGAGAGTAGCGCGCTAGACCATGCGACCACCGAAGAGGGTAAAAACTCAGTTGCTTGGCTATAATTCTATCCCCGACATAACCATCACCAGCAATCCACTATTTTGTGAGACTTACTCCTTTGCCCGCATGACCATATACGCGGCTAATACTGGCATTAAAACCCAATATTAATAATATTGTTAGCTATTGGATCAAATGTATTCACGAACAACTAATTAAGTTTGAAAATCTCGTGATTGTTTTAAAGCCAGATTATTGTTCGAGCTAGTGATTGTACCAAAGCGTTGAAACAGAACAATGTCTCGCGAAGTATATCAAAAACAAAATTAGTTTAAAACTCACCAGGAAGTTTTAATTATTATTGTTTTACATTCAATTTGGAAGAGTTTATCAGTGATATTGCTTTTCCCATTTTCTCCCTCCAGCCTCAAGTGAGTGGAAGAGAAAGAAAATAATGGAACACTTTTAAGAGGTGGAAATAGAAGACTCATAATTATCAAGTAGAGCGCTTTTGTTTTCCTTTTAATTTAATTTTCCTAAGACTTACGACAGTAATTGATTTCAGAATGAGACATTTAAATAATCATTGTTTGTGCTATAAGATGTTTGATTGCATCTTAGCCCTTAACTGAAATAAAAACGATTCAATATCAAAATAGATATTCAGAATGTTAAATTCGATAGTAAAGATGGTTTTATTGATCAACAAGAAAAAACTAACATATTTGAGACAACAAATTATTATACATAGAACTACTCTTGTGAATAACCATGAAGCGACTAACTAGTAACTTGAAACTGCGCATGTACAACTAAAAACATGGCATCCTTAGCGCATGTGCACTTGAACAGGATATTCAAAAATACATCATGCCACAACAATGCTCACAGTAAACCTAAATATCTCCAACACGCCCACTGTTAACATGGTTTATATAACATATGTTTAAATTATTTCTCAACTGTGTGAACTTGTTCTTTCACTAATGCTTTTGTGAATAAACGTGCTAACTGATAGTTGATACAAACTCAGCATTAATCATCTTGTTTTCAACTTTTTCTCGAATGAAATGATATTTAATATCTATATTCCTAGTTCTCTTATGGAACTTTGGATTGTAAACCAAACGAATAGCACATTGGCTCTCTACGTATAATATATTTGAAATCATTTAAAAGTTGTCCTAACTATACAATTTCTTTTGAAGCAGTCGCAGCTGCTACATACTCGGATTCAGTTGTGCTATTCGTAATTAGGTTTTGACGTTGTGAGCTCCACGTGACAAGTGAATCATTTACACAAGATACATAATAATATCCTGTGGTTGATCTGCGGTATCAATGTCGCGTGCAAAATCATCGTCAGAATAACCAAATAAAGTTAAGTTAATATTTTTGGTGCTATTTACATATAGTAATCAAAAATTAATTGTACAAATTAAATACTTAAATATTCTTTTAACAGCTGACCAATGACTTTTGTTGTATTTATAATAAAATCTACTGACTTGGTTTACAGAATACGCAATATCATGTTGCGAAACTAGTGCAATAAATATGAGAGAGCCTACAGCTTCTCTGTAAGGTATATTTTCAGTCATTTCATTGTCAGCATCAACTTGACTTAGTATAGTGTGTGGATCTGATGATACACTTACACTTTTGCCATATGACATTATAATTATATGCAATAATTGACGCATGTACATGATTTGATGTATACACATAAGTCTTTTCTTTCGATAGCGCTCAATTTGCATACCAACATGCACACTTGCATCACCAAATGTTATTTAAATTCTATCTTAGGTGCCTCTAGTAGTGTCTCAAGTATTTCTTTTGATTGAGCTGTAATCAACCCACCATAAACAGATAAAACTAAATACACTTATTCACTTTTCACTGTGTATTAAAATATACACACTTAACAGCATCACTTTGTTTCATATTAAATTGTTTACAACAATCACTAAACTTGGTGTTCCAACATCTAAGAGAATGTTTCAAACTATAAAATTATTTTTGACATTTATAAAACACATTTGATTGATCTTTTAAAAATCAAGTCCCTCTGGAAGCTCCATGTGAATAGTTTCTTCAAGTTTTCCATACAAAAACATAGTGCGTACATCAAATTGTACTATCTCCAAATCCTTTTGTGGCACAACTGCTAGAATCATTCTCATTGAGTCGTATCTAGTCACTGGAGCAAAGGTTTCAGTATAATATATACCTTGTTTTTGAAGAAACCCTCTCGCACATAAGCGAGCTTTATAGCGGCTTATCTTTCCAGCAGTATCACTTAGAATTTTGAAAACCCACTTTGAACTTATTGGTTCCATCGCTTTGTCTTTTGGCACAACTATCCACATTTGGTTTTCCTCGTGGAATTTGAGTCCTTCTTCAATTGCTTCAATCCAATTTTGAGCCTCAGGTCCACTCACAGCTTCTTCAAATTTTTCTGGTGTGACATATTGTACTAAATTTACATAATATCTAGGTGGTGGCTGGATTTTACCTTGATCCCTTAAGAAATCCGATTTTGTGTTTTGTTGAGGAACTTTTTCACTTGGATCAACATCAATTTCTTCTTCACTGTCAGTGGTTTCTAGTTCCTGTGTACGTGTTCCCAGCTGACATTCTGGATGGCTTCTGACATGCTCTTCATTTTGATGTTCACAGTGTGGGGCTTCAAGAAGACTGTCTAGCCTATCTTCGTGTTGTTTTGTTGAGAACTTCTCCCCCATCTGATTGGACTTTGTATCACAATGAAATTTCTCACTAAACGTCACATCACTTGAAATTAAGATGCACTTTGTGTTTGGGTAATACAAACGGTAGCTCACCGATTCACCTTGGTAGCCGACAATTAACACTTTCTTCACCATTGAATCGATCTTTCATAGAATTTTTTTTTACATGCACGCATGCTACAGAACCAAAAACCCTTAAATGCTCAACAGTAGGCTTTTTATTCATCCAAAGCGCGTACGGTGTTGTATTGGCATTTTTATTTAGCTTTGCGGTTAAGTACGTAAACGGCTGTATTTATGGCCTCAACCCACAAAAACTTTGGAAAATCTTTTGCATGCAATTGCAACAAATTTCTGGCGCTCTCGACTACTGTACTGTTGTCACGTTCATATTTACCATTCTGTTCTTGCATGTATAGTGCTGTGTTTTCCATGACTATACCTCTTGATGCCATGTATGATTTCATTTCCTTGATGCAGTATTTAGTATCGTTATCGGTTTGAACAATCCTCATCTTTTTCCAAACTTTATTGATATCATTTTTTCCTATTCTTTGAACTTATCGAACACTTCCAACTTGTGTCGCAGAAAATACACATATCTATACCCTGACAGATCATTTTTAAAAATCAAGAAAATCTTTCCACTCCTGAGGGATTCCACCGACATTGGCCCACAAACTTCAGAATGAATAAATTAACCTAGTTGTCTAGGTTCTTTTGGTATTTATTTCTTGAATGTAAGTCTGTGTTATCTCCCAATTTGGCAAGATTCGCAGAAAAAATCTTCTATACTACTCAACTTGGCACCTTGCACAATTTATTTTCCCCCTCATATCTTTAAGTATTTCTTTATTTACATGCCCAAAACGTTCATGCCCCATTTGTAGAGTAGGTTGCACGTTTACTTCATCACCATATTTTATTGGTTTACTCATAAAAAAATTCTACAGATTTCATTGTTTTGTTTGATGTCTTGAGCAGCAACGTCACCATCACGGCTGATTATAACATACCGTCCTAGAAAAACAACATCACACATTTTTGAAGTGCAGACACCAATGTAAACTAATATTTTTCTCAACTTGGGCACGTATAAAGAGTTTTAGATTAGTGTTTGTTGACATTTGCCATCCGCCAGATTTTCCACTAGAACTGTACCACACCCTAACACCTCACATTCACCATTATCGCCAACCGAAACCGTTTCACCGTTTATAGTTTGGTATTCCACAAACCAGTTCAATCGATAACTTATGTGTCTAGATGCATCACTGTAAACCAACCATATGTCCCCTATGCCCGTGTTGGTCAATTCTCTCTCTTGCTCGAGAGGCAGACCAGTCCAGTCGACAACTTATGTGCCTAGATGCACCACTGTCAGCCAACCATACGTCCCTTGTGTCTGTGTTAGTCTATTCCTTCTCTTGCTTGAGAGACGGTACTACACTGCCACCTGTGTTTATAACCTTAAAACCTTTATCCATGCCATTTTCACGCAACTATTATGCCACATATGCCAACGTTACGTCGCAATTTGATTTGACACCTTCTCTTTTCTTCTTGTCTTTCTTTTTCTTTCTACAGACTAGCGCAAAATGTCCTTTCTTTCCACAGTAAAAGCACTTGACTTGGCTTTTTGATATGTCCAACGTGTTATGTACACCTCTAGCACCATTTGCATTTTTGTTCCCACGCCAAGCCATAGCTGAATACGCCGTGGCGATTGTGTCGTTGAGCCATCCGGTTAAATTGGCAACTGTTTGATCAGCAACTGCCACACTGTCCCACGCCGTTTTTAGTGCATTATATTTTGAAGGTAGGATAACTAAGGTATTCGCCATTATGGCCACGCTTGAAATATTTTAAAGTTCAATGAGCTGTTGAGCCATATTTTGCACCATCGCTACATGGTGGACCGCTGAATCACTCGGGTTCATTCGATACTCGTGAAAACGTTGAGTTAAAATAAGTTTGTTAGATGCTGATCTTTGCTCATGTATCGCACTTAATTTCATCCACATCTCGTGGGTTGTGATACATGTAAGAATACTCTCCATTTGTCTGAATTTCATGAATGATGAAATCAGAAACATTGCTCTCGCATTATTATTTACCCATGTATTCAGTGCAGCTGCGTTACCTGCTGTTTCTTCAGGCTTACGTTCAGTCTCATTTACAATTCCTAGTAGTTCATATGCAGTGAACACTGCATTCATTTGGAAATTCTGTCCATCAAACTTTGTTACGCGTTGAGCTGATATTTCTTCAACCATCTCGAATAAGCACACGCAACCGCGACTTTAAACGTACCGAGAAAAATGGCGAGCCGATGATTTGCAATCAACGAACCGTTTTAAACACTTTACACGCATAATTTCAGGGTGACTGGGCCCATAAACTATTGAATATCAGAATAGATATTCATAATGATAAATGCGATAGTAAAGAAGGTTTTATTGATTAAAAAATTAACATATTTGAGACAACAAATTATTATACATAGTACAACTCTTGTGAATAGCCTTGAAGTGATTGACTAATTAGTAACTTGAAACTGCACATGTACAACTAAAACATGGTGTCCATGGTGTACTTAAAGAGGATATTCAAAAATACATCTGCCACAGCTATGCTCACATAAAACACTGTAAACCTAAATATCTCCAACAAATCTATTTTTATAATAATTCATACTTTGAAGAGAAGATATTAACACTCTTGAAATAGTTTAATTAATAACAATGTTAGGTGGCCTGTTGGTCTTAGGATAAGGTGTCGGACTTCTGTGTTGGGGATCCGGGATTCAATCCTTGGTCCCAGCACAGATTTATCTGATTGCCAAACCCGTCCTTCACCTCTGGGAAGACGTATTAATCACAACTTGTGAATGTGTGAAATGCCAGGCCTCCTTCGTGGTTTGGATCCGACGTTAAACTGTAGGTCCTCCATTTCATCTCACAATCACCCTGCCATTTACATTAGCGTAAGTGCGTATAACCTGAACGGGTAGTAAGACGCATTAACAATGGTGTGTCCCACAAAGACACAAAGAGGTGAAAGTTTTAGGCAAGGGGTACATTGTGTGTCACGTGGCAGTTGATTAACATAACTATAATTATTGATGAGACAGATATAAAAGAGTAGCTTTATCTATGAGCTCATATCGCTTTGAATTCAAATTATATCACTTTATTTTTTCTCACTCTCAGAAAATATCAAGATGAATGCTTTACATTTAACGTTCAATGTTTTCAGTCGAATTTGAAAATAATTTTCTGTGAAGGTAGTATTTTGAAATATTAAACTATAACATTGATGATGAAGTAGGTTGTCAAACTGCTAAACATGCACCGCCACATGGTCTAAGACGTCACGCTCTCAATAGACTGGATTGACAGTGACATGACAGATACATCCAGGTTTGATTCTAGATTCAATTGACTAGGGTTGGCTTTGCCCATGTGATTTTTCTATTTGAGGATGTAAAAAAAACCACATCAAATGTAAATAAACCGAGCGAGCAGCTTTGTGAGAGAGATAAATAAACACCGGAATGTGTAGTGGAACTGTTAGAGAGGAAAGCCATAAAATCTCTGTCACTTAGTGAGCTATTAATTTGTCACGACCCGCATTGGTGGGCACACTCAGTATAGCTTGAGTCACAAGTTCACTGAAAATAGAGAGTGGAATCAGCTTGATCGGCGCAACAATTCTCTCGCTGTATGTTTACCCATGATGCAATGCAACGCTAACTTAAAACCGACGATCATCAACATATTTTATTTTCTATTGGATGAAAATATCTTTCAAATCATTCTCTCAAAGGATGTTTTCAAATTATAATTCTGTGTCGTGGCACAATACAATACATCGATAAACATGCTTTTACAATTACGAGTTATTTCAAATCTTCTCACAAAGGTCAATGAAGCTGTCTGCTCGCTTCTGGCTGTACAGTGCAGGCGTTGTCAAATGCAAAAGCGCACTAATTTGAGATGGTTGTTTCTGATAATTGATTGGTTCTCTGTGCCAAATATATCAAGCAGAGCGGACAAAGTAGATACAAGTTGAACTTTAGCGAAACAGCTCTCGCCGATAAGGTGGAAATCCTGTGATTGGCTTACAGCTCATCACGTGACTTAGTTTCTGTTCTGCGCTTTTTCGGTGAACGCGTAAACCCACAGTAAAGCGTCAATTTCAGCTGGTCTGCCATTGACTGGTAGGTTGGCTTTCGAATACCAGCCGAGTGGACTGAGAAGGCTTTCCCAACAATTTCTCACATAACCTCTAAGAAAATGTAAATTCATTCCCTATACATTCTATCGACATCATCCCTAGCCCGTAAGTGTAATACGCGGACATCCTGCAACAAGCTGCTCATGTCAGATCATGTCTCTCCAATGAACCGTCTTTAAGTTAAGCTGACTTATTAAGCAGTGGAAAGATTGGGCAGTAGGCTTCTAGTGTGCCGTTGACCAGGGGGCACCCGATTGTACCAACTATAAATCCTTTCCATGGAGGCTCTTACCATATCCTGATGAAATGTGGAACCAGTGGAAACACTTAAATCTAACTTAAGCCTAATTAACTTAACCCTTTGGACCATCGGGGTACTCCCCTTTCGGGAAAAATACCCAAGGTACTAGCTGGGAATCGATCCCGGGACTCATAGACTCGTAGCACTGACCACCACACAACGGGGCTGGTTAGTTTGTCAAATTAAAAAGAGGCAATGTGAGGGTTCAAACTGAACGTAAATATAATTAAAATAAGCTCCTGAATTTCGAACAATGTTGACAAATGCAACTCAGTTATCAGTTTAAAATATACATTTTTTTAAACTGCATTTTGAAAACGGAATGATTTTTTAAATATGTTAGATTTTTCAAGATGCTTATTAACACGGTAAAAGTACCAAAAAACAGGATCTGTCTTGAAAAATCTGGGATGGATTGTCACTCTAATTAGATATCCCCCCCACCCCCTTACAAATTTTGTATGTTTGGAAAAACATATATGTCTAATAAGTTTATATTTTCATGCTTCATTTTTACCCACCCTCGCCCCGTAATACCAAAATGAATGATATCTATACTAGTTAATATTATGTACTCTCGTTTTTAAGAAGCCAACATATAATTGTAAATACTTTCCACCTGATCCGCTCCTCTTTCCATTCAAACGAGAATGGTCTAGTATTGCAGGTCTATGATCCAATGTGGAAAACTATTGAAAACCAACCAACCACAATCACTATTGTCTTAATGCACGTATTGATCGCACCCTTGCAATTGGGGTGTAATTCAAGTCAACCTTTTTTTATTTAGCACCACGTCTTACTACCCGTTCAGGTTATACGCATAAGTACTAATTACGCCAATGGATTGGGAATGGGGAAAGTTGAATTTAAAAGAAGTGATCACGCATTTTCTTGGAGGGAGAGTGGAAAACCATTTAAGATAAACCACCCCAGTTCACCCGACCGAGATTTGAGCCTTGATCTCCCCACCCTTGTAAGTTTAGCTCAACATGAAACTAGCGTGTTAGCCAACTAAGCCACAAGGCGGGTGAGTCAATTTTGAAATGAGAGGAAGAAGGGTGGGGGTGATTAAGGTACACTTTCTGAACTAACCGAGTACAGCCCAAATTACCTGATACGATGGAACATGGTATAAATGTCATTATTATTTGGGTTGGTTTTTCAGTGACGGGGAGGTCAAGATTCATATCCCCACTTGGGGTGTTGAGGGTGGGATTTTCTTAAATGATTTCCAACTCAAATGCTAATACTTTACTTGTAAATTATTCCTTACTCATATCTACGCTAATAACTTAATGTAGATATATGCGTTTAGGTCTACAATGACTAAAAGTCAAAATCTTCAAATCTGGCTTACTGGTTATATAAAGTTTGACATTAAAATCCAGATCAGATGAACAAAAGATTTTTTAACTATACAGTTTCCCGTTTGATTGTGGGTACATTTGTTTCAAAATATATCACTATTATTTAATGCAAATATGTAAATAGTCCGGGTTGAATGTTAAGACGCGAGACAAAAGAAAAAGTGTTTCTGTTGAACGTACTAATAAAAAATAAATCCCTAGGTAAATTAACGTGTTTGATTTAATCCCCTGCGGGTTGCATTTGACCCCTCCACCGTCGAATGAACAGCTCTTCATTACACTGTCACTAACAGCCCGTCGGTAGGCGCGGTCTTGTCAGCTTCCACGGAGAACCCTCGGGCATATTTATACACGTGTGCATTCACACTGTGATTGCTATGTGATGCTAGGTATTCGACAATCACAAACATTATAAGACTTTTAAATCAAATATTCCGGCAACCAAACATAAATTCTACAACTGTCATTATTTAACAGTTGGTACTAATATCGATTAGGTAATAATAGTGTATAGTGATCCTGTGCAAAACACACTTTCTCAATTTGAAGCGAACTTGGATCGAGATTATAAAACTAGTATACCCGGATACAAATCCAAGATCTAATATTTAGGTATTATTCCATCCATCCGTTACTGTTTCCAGCCGGTGGCCTGGCTCTTTTTTCTATCCAAGCCATGTTTTCCACTACCGGCTGGCTAGGCCTGTCGTAACTTCATATGTTTTATAATCTAACTTAATACTAGGACAGAAACAACATCCAGTTCCCAGCCGTTAATTCATCAATGTGAAAGAGTAAACCCACATTTATCCAATGGTACAATTTTTAGCCATGCCAATAATCGAACCTTAGACCCTTAGATCAGTAATAAGATACTTATACGAATAACAAGCAGTTCAGGTGTTACCTGTAGTATAGTTCTTTAAAGTAAACCAATCTAAAAGTAATATATTTTTAGTTTTCGTCATTTTTGATTAGTTTTTAGGATTCGTTAGGAATTTTTGAGTCATGCTAAGAATCTTTGAGTCATTCTAAGGCATTAATGTTGAATAGGTATAAATTTAAATACTATCGATATATATCTTTAATACGAAAGTGTATATTCTTGTCAAACCCAATAAAGACTTATTTTATGGATCTAAATTAACAAATGAGTGTTTTAATATAAATGTGTTGAAAATGTGCACCCACTAAATTTCCAACAATTTTTACTGGAAGACAAAAAAGTCGCCTCCTTTGTCCCCTTTCCCAAATGCATATTCGAAGCCCTTGGGGCCCATTTTTGGGTGGGGCGGAACACCTTTATGCCTTACCCGAAATAATGTATTCCTCAAATCCATCCAGCACCCCTCCCTACCCAGACTCTGAAACCACTGAGGAGGGAGGCGGGAGAAGGTTTACTTCTTGATACCTTATCTGAAAAAATGCTCCCCGTCCTCAACACCCACCAGCCCTCCTCCACCATAGATCTAAGGAAATATCCCTCTACTCCTTTCCAGCCCCATTTTCATTTTTTTTCTAATTTTACTTTCTCTCGACACCTAGAATAGAAAGTAGTGTGATCGTCAAAAAATTTGAGCTCGAAAATTTGATAATTGTCGGTGTTGCTTGAGCTCCTAATACTAAATAAATGGTACAAAACTCTGCACTGACTTTCTCGATCGATTGTCTATTTACTCAAAGCTCGTAATACTGTATATGTGAAACAAACTATTATATACTAGCAAACGCAAGCACAAATTACGTTATACTTAAGTAAAACATTTTTTGACTATCGGTTTTAAATTTTATAATTTAATTTTTAAAGAATTAAAGTTATCATTTGTACATTTAGGCCAATAAAAAAGGTTGCTATTGAGTCCATAAGAGTCAACACTTCATATTAAAATTTCGATTTTCGGTTAAAATTGTCAACTTTTTATTAGGGGTTGCACATGTTCAGGTCATCTCATTGTTATTAAATTCCTCATTTAAAAATTTTGACCAATATAATAGGTAAATATTGACTATTGAGTCTAAAATGATAGATATAGATCATTGCTCTACAAACATTTCCCCTAAGAGGTAAAAGGAAAAAAATAAAAATTGAGAGATTTACTTATTTACTTGCTCTGCGGCATTAGAGAATTTATACGTTAAAACTTTAGTATATCTGTACAACTAAAGATCACAAAATAGCATTAATATATTTGCCAATATCTCAGAAACTATTGGTTTTATTAAAATATATTTCAAATAAAGGTGTTTTAAGATAAGTAGTCTTACATATTTGCTATTATAAGTAATTTAATATCTCATAGAGCTATGGAGATATGATAAGAATTTAGAATTTACGCATCTGTACGGAACCATTAAAGTCATTTTGACGAAAAATTGAGAATAGCCATTTTGTTTTTAATATAAATCAATGCTTTGAAATTAAATTTAATCAAAATCGTTAGCGATGATTTTGAGAAAATCGATGTTTTCTTTTTTCATCCTTTAGTAAATTAATCTTAATTTTAGGGTTAGACAGACACAAAGAAAAACGTATTTGCAAAAACCACTTTTTAGGATTTAAGTGGTAATGAAACTTCAACATCCATCAACATCTCTGGTTAGATTTTTTTGATGGTCGCAATACCTTTGTAATGATAAGTAATTTCATATTTCAAAGACATAAGGAGATATAATTAAAAATTATAATTTACGCAACAGTACGGAACCCTTAAAGTCATTTTGACGAAAAAAATTGTGAGCACCATTTTGTTTTAAATATTAATTATAGCTTAGATATGAAATTTAATCAAAATTGCTAGAGCCAATTTTGATAAAATTGATTTTTTCTCTTTTCGACTTTAACGAAACTACCCTAAATGTTAGGGTATGATATTCAATTCCAAAAATCCCACAGGGAAACACTATGAAAACCCTAGCTACAAAGTTTTAGCTCAAATGGTAACAGAGTTTAGGCTCTAGCCCGATGTACAAACAGATAGATGGCATCGCGAAAACCACTTTTTAAGATTCGGGGGATCATAAAACGTCTACATTCATCAAAATCTCGAGTTCAATTTTTTGATGAGCACAATACTTCCTTTTACCTGTAAGGTAGCGAGAAAGTAAAAATTGTGTGCATTAAGTATAAACTTAATTTACATTATTTTTAAATAAATCATGCATTCAGGCATAGTTGTTGATCTGACAGCTTTTGATCAGCAATCGCTACTCAGCGTTTAGACCTATGTTAAATAAATATAGTCCTTTTTGAAGATAATTTCACAAAGAACAATTTTGTTTGAAAACATTTTTCAAAAATATAATAATTTAAAAGTAAGGGATTAAATTTGGGGTACTGTGGGTCAAATCACTTACATTGTGTGTGGTCACTGTGAAAATTCGTTCGCTTTCATCACAAAGTGCATTTCTTTTTCGTGTAGCTACTGGACCATTAATTATTTGATGTTTTGTGACCTAAATAAAAATGTCAATAGATTTAAATTTTTGTAGACATGAATATCTCAGTCATATCTTTTAAAAATATACTTTCATATTTGGTCTGAAAGAGAAATTTGAGAATTTGAGGTCATTTTATTGACGCACGAATGCAAGAATACACCGAGTGAAAAATAAAGTAGGCGTGGAGAAACCACGTTGATGAAAAGTGTTCTCAATGCTGACCACAAAAAATATAATTATATTTTATAAAAATGTTCTAAACGTTTATTTGTAAGAAAATTAAGGTGTACACTCCTGTTTATAGGCCTACTGATAGGCTCCATCCTGAAACAACAGCTGTCCGTGGGAAAACACTTCTATTCCAGTCCGGCTTTTCTCTCGTCCAAGTGGAAAACAAACCACCCGTGGTTGACGGTTTTATTAAATTCCACCCCTTTGAATTATTTGATATAAACTCCGTCTCATTGTTATTATAAGCTCTTGTATGGATTCTGTCACGTTATTACAAGGGTGCTATGTAAATTGGGTCCCTACTAAACTTCCTCCTTTAGATAAATAATAATGAAAATAAATAAAAAAGTGTAATATAATAACTAAAGCATTTTAGTTACATTCAAACATTTATTTCAACTTGACCACTTTTTACTCCTCGAGTATTGAGGTAAAACCTTCAAAATATAATAATTCCAATAACGTAGTGCAGAAACCATTCTTTGTATTTTCACAATTGACAATATGACTTTTTAACGATATAAGGTAAATTGATCTATTTTCACCGGGAAAATAGCACAGGTAAATATGTATACCGCTTCGACAAACTAAAACAAATATATTTCTCTGCCTCAGCCATTTTTCAGCTAAGAAATTTCATTCATCCCATTAAATCTTTAATTTCTTTTGTGGACGAATGTATACGTTTCAAACTGCACTTCTTTAAACACTACCAAAAATGTGAAAATGTTAGATTTGGATGTATATACGTTCCAATTCAGTTTTAAGAGAAATGATCCATAAGAATAATTTGTGCTGTTTGTGGACGATGATAATTCAGGCCAAATGTCTGGTGAGACATCGCATTCGCATGATTGGGAATGTAGGATAAATATATTTCTGAGTATTTCACACCTACGAATTTACTACAAGCTTTATATCTACGGAGTCACGCTTTGATAAGGTTGTAATGTTTATACAAATAAGTTTAATATGGGATGGAATTTACACCTCCTTTACTAATGATGGGACGGAATTTACACAGGAGCTTGGAGGCACCAAATATTCGGGATGGAATTTATGTCAATCTGTGGTAGTCTGTTATGACCACTCAGCTACACAGACGGGCATTTTATGTGTATAATTTAAATATAGGTCTGTGAAATATCGATCAAGTGTACTTAATGTTCCATTCATATTACTAAGAGCGAAATAATTTTAAAATATAGTTTACCTATTGTTCCTTGAAATCTTCTTGTTTGTCAAGGTAAAACACCAAGCTCATAGTTATAACAGCCCTAAATGTTAGACAAATAAGTAACTACCCCGAACGAGAGAGATAGTAATTTGATGGCTGCAATTTGGTTGTTGGCGTTATGTAAAGCAATTGGTTGGCAGCTCTTTATTGGTTGACTCACTCGTAAACAGTAACTATGTTGGGGCGGAAAATCCACATCTGGTGTGAGGCTGGTTTGATTGGACAGTAATTAGATTGAATACTTGTTGGCTCAATTCACGCTATAGTTGTTCGACTCGACTATAACATGGAAGAAAACAGAATGTTCTTGATTAGTGCATACTATAGATTGTTTACTCAACTATAATTGATAGAGATAACTATGTGCTTGATTAAAGCAAGCCACAGCTGGTCAACTAGACAATAATTGCTAGAACACATGATGCGTCAGCCAAATACACGCGAAAGTGTTTTGTTTATTTTATCACCGCTTCTTACTAACCGTTCGGGTTGTACGCTAATGAACTAATCACGCAAATATGTAGGGACCGGATTCATAGAAACCAAAAATGTTTCAAATAGGCAGGCAAATAGGCACTAAAATAGGCACTTTAAAAAATAGGTACACAATAATCATTGTAAAATTTATTTTGCTACAAGCTACTTACTACATGTAATCTACAAGCAACTCACATTGCTCTGAATCACTATATACTTTTCTAAATCCTCACAAGTGAAATTTGTTCTGTGCTCTGATAGAATATTTTTATAGTTTGAAAAGCTTCTCTTAACCTCACACGATGTCAAGGGACAAAATTTTAATTTTGAAAATTCTGAAGAGTTTAAACTTATCTCCTGCAATGGTGTGCTTTGCCCTCCCAAGATGTCTGATACTACTACCATTGTTCTCCACCCGGGATTTTGTTGTAGTACTTGTTCAAGTTTTGTTGTGACTGGCAAGGCAACAGGTCCAGGGGTTTGCTTCACGCCTTCTTGTATTGTATGCATGATCTTCACTGATTCTATTAAAGGCAGATCCCTGGCTTCCAGTGACACGATA
>CABFOV010002907.1:55890-75057 GCA_902141375.1 Timema poppense | reverse complement strand
AAAAAAAAAAAAGCAAATGAAAAAAATTTATTCACCCACATCAGCAGGAACGTGTAGGCTACAGCGTCAACACTCTTATCTAGTTTGGTTTGCGAGTAATAGGGAGATTAGTGTTCAAATACCAACCAGGCTTACGTTGTTGTTCCTAAATGGTTATCTATCCTCTCTCCACGCAAGTTCCTAATTTAATAGTTTAAATATGAGGACTGCCTAGACAGGTAAAAAAACGAGGCTCACATAAAAAATATACCGGTTTACTAATGCTAATAAAATAGTGGGACCTTACGCAAAAATACTAACAAAATTAATCAATATACAATACCAGCTTCAGTTGTCGAATCCCGGAAGTGGGAAGGGAACCTTGTCTTAAATGGTTTTACACTCTCCCCCCACGCAAACAAGGGTACATTTCCTCTAAATTCAACCATATTGACCCCTGGCATATTTTCGTAGTTAAATATGCATATAGTCCAAAAGAGTTAAAATAGATGGTGACTAAACCACATTTATCTACAGATAGTTTCTACATGGTTTTGGATTTTGATTGGATCAACGGTGATTATAAATCTTGAAGACCCCGTGCTGAAGTTTATTATTACTATTTAATTAGAGATGATAATATATTAATGAATGTTTGTACAAATTATCTATAAAGCATCAAACGTTGCAATATTATATTTGGTAGAAAAATCAGAGAATATTACTTTAAAATTTTCAAATTAAATTTGTGCGCCTCTTACACTCACTCGCTCACTTAATTTTATTAATTTCATCCTTCGAAAAACTTAGGTATTTAATATTGCTGCCAAACTTGGCATGATTCCTAATTTTAAAAACATTTAAACACATGAAATAGGTGGAATGTTTGCCTGGTTTTCCTCAAATGGTCCATTCTACAGCTACCTGACCCCCCCGAAGTTGACGTCACGAGAAGGAAGGAGTAGGAGAACATTAGCACGGGTTCACTTTTACTTTTTCCCACCACGGACCTGCCCTTGTAACAACAATTTTCTTGATATCTAGAAACTTGTAAAAATTGCCCGTGTGTACGGGCTGTATACCACTAAATATATTTGAATTTGCTTTTAGTTGTTTCAATTAAAAGAATGTATTAATTTTCCAAGTATTTAAGTATTTTGAACTCCATTGTAGTGTATTATGAAAGATCATAAAACAATATAGTCATTAGTTAGAGCCAGTATAATAAATATTTCAATGGCGCTTCAATCCATGACGATCCTTAAGGAGAGATGTTGACATTAGTCTCGTGCACATCACGGAGTAAATAGAGAAGCGCAATGAGGCAATTAGATTACATCCACAATTACAAGTATTTATAGTATGAATCTGGTAAGAATAGACTGACTACACCTTTAAAAATTGCATTTTTTAAACGTTCATTATGAAAATATTTTTGCCAAATTATAAGTATGATTATAATGGCATTGATATTATCTATGAATCGTTACAGTTTCAGATAACACGAAATGATCTATAATTATATGAAAACAGTTTTAGTAACTTTTATAAATGTCTAAAATGCAATATTCCTGTATAAATGGGACTGGCATATTGCCAGGTAGGATCACAATAGTAAAGCTTCTAGCTTTTGCCATGTTTAGTGAATTACCTGTCAAGAGCTTTAGATAAACAAGGATATAGTGGTGCGATAATAGTTTGACTTGTTTAGAAAATATACTCTACGTAAACTAAACGTTTATTTATTTAGAAACATTATAATTTTCATTCTTTCATACCAGGGCTTAGTTATGGAACATTGTATTATACAAAATTATTAATCATTAATTTTATATAAGAACGAAAAGGAAGTTAGTTTTTTTGGATTTTGTGTGAGCGTAGGAATATATATTTTTTTTTATTATTGGTCAATAAATAATCGGTAGACTAAGTGTAAAAGAGTAAATACATTTTTAGGGAATACTTACTTGGAATTTAGAATCATATAATAGAATCATAAAATATAAATTTTTTAATTCTTTTTTCAAAAGATGATCCAATTTTACAACTCAAATAGCTAAAGTAGTGAACCACTATATACGCTCATGTGTGTGTTCGCTTTCTTTAACACTTTTAAATCAACTAATTGCCTTTGTATTTATTATTTAATGATTTTTATAGTTAATATATTTTATATTTAATGTATTACTATAATATGATACTATTACTATCTTGAATACGTAATATGATGCTTATTAGTAAATATTTGTAGTTAGCATTATTAACAATAATGTATTTTAAATATTGGTCGGGGTTCGTATCCTTGCTGGGTAAACTGAGTTTTTTTATAAATAATATTTTCCACTCTCCATTCAAGCATATTCGGGTACATGTTTCTATATTTTACTTTCCTCATTTTGACTCTATAATGGTAAATATGCATATGGTCCAGATGGTTGATGTTAGGCAGTATGGCTACACCCATAAATCAATAAAAGTAAAGCTAATATTTCTATTGAATCTAATATTTGAAACGTTATATTATACAAATTAACTTTAAATTTTTGTTGGTTAAATAATTCTTGCAATATGAATAAAGTTTGCCAAATTTTGAAAGATAGTTTAGAAAATAAATTAAGTTTTAAACTGATCAAACTAAATTCAGTAAACACAATAATTATAATAATTTCAACATTGGTTGTTGAAAAGAATGTTTTAAATTCCTTAAAGCTTTGTATTAAATTAAGTATTCCTTTATGATAATATTGATATAGTATGATAATTTTATTCTAAAGTACTGTAATAATCTTTTACAGAGTTTTTAAATATTGGTTCAAGTCAAGATTTTAAAATTAAAAGATGTTTTCTAATTAAGAATAATTTCAATATATAAAAAGATTTCCTCGAGAGCATAATAATCATTATGTTCTTTTTACGTGTCGTTCATAATCAACTTGAAAAAACTGTGTTCACAATTCCTGTACAAAAACAATTTTATTCAATTCCATTATAATTTATAGACACACTAGGCTTTATATTATTTTAGTTTTTTTTAACTCGGGGCTTTAATTAATAGATCAAGGATAGTATTACTAGTCTTAAACAAATAATTCTCAATATTAATATGTAATAAAAAAAAAATTACATATTAATTTATATCTAATGAAATCTGTTATTAATTTATATTATTTTGTTTGACATCTATAGGAAAATAAACTATTGTTTTATAGGTATATTAAACTTTATAAAACATTTACCCAGTTACGATATAAAATAAATTAAATATAAAATTTTAAGTAAAACATAACTACTGTGTTTATGGTAGAACAATTAAAACTAATTGTAAATTATGAGATTTACAACATTTTAAATTGTTTGTAATTATTAAGTTTACTTTGCTCTGACACAATAAATAATAATAGTGTAATTAATGCCGTTTGAGAAGTTTTGAATAAATTAATTGTTTGTTGTTTAATGTGGACTCCTTTTAACTTTTATATTGGTTTAATCCTTTTTACAAATACATTTATCTAGTCTCTACGAAAGACGTGCACAAACATACATTAAAAAGAAAAATTAAAAACTCGATTTTTTTTTACCTGGATCACATAAAAAGCACATTTTTGTCAAAAAATAACGATCTAATTTTTTCAGTGGACAAAGGTTTTCCATAACAAAACCCAATATTTTTTTTTTACTTTAAATATAAAAGGGAGTAAAACTCTCATCGCTATCTTTCTATCCCCACCATATCTTATTACCACCGTTAAACCCCTTTTAATCACGCTAAGAGTGTGTTGATGTGGAAGCTATAATTTTTAATAACACACCCGCATATGTGTGGAGGTACAGTGAGAAACCATTTCGTAAAAAACAACTTCAGTACACAATGGTAGTGTTGAAACCACGACCTCCCCTCCCCGTCAATAAAAAAAATGAACCTGACATTTAATCCACGTGCACACCTATATGATACGACCACTATAAATGGTTTCTAATATGGGCCAATATACAGAACGATTTTCATAAGAAGGGACTTTATCCAACATATATAAAATGTATTATATCTATTTTTCATGATTCATCCTTCAACTCTGAAGTTATTAATTTAGTTAGATATTATAAAAATCACTATAATTGAGTAGAATCAACTACTTTACGAATCTGAATATCCAATTTACCTTTGTATCCCAAATCTTGAATCCTAATCTGAATCTTTGCAAAATTATTATTGTAAGAGGAAAGTTAGATATAATATAAAAATGGAAAATAAAAATAGGAGCTAAGTGTTCTAATAAAAATACACATTTGTCTTCTAACTATTTTTACACAACAAAAGGTAACGTCTAGATGAATACAATTATGTATTTATTGGGTGCCACTCCTAGGATCTAGGAGAAAATAATAATAATAATAAAGAACTTTAGCTTGGCTAACTTTAACAGAGGCACGATGACTCTTAATACTCGAGACCACTTGGAACTGGGAACGTTTTTCTGAATATTACAATGTTAATTATAATGACAATACCTTACCTACAACGATAATGTGCTGTAAGTCTCTACAAAAGTTGAAAGAATACTTAGACTAAAAAATATTAACAATTGAAATAAAATGGATTATTAAAATAAAATGAACTTATTTATACTAAAATAAAAAATGGGGTGTGGCTGTGTCATGGACACGGCCGTGTGTTGTACTTGAATACGTTTATGTAACGGGTTATATGTTTTTTTAATAACATATTTTTATTTATGTATCTAGGATAAAAGCAAGGAAACAAATAATTTTTGTGTTACATTATAACTTTATTAATTATAGGTCTGTGAACGAAAAGTACGACACAAATGGCATACAAGATACATCGAGATTTCTGGTATTCTAACACCTTATTATATTCACTGTCACTACTGCATACAAGATACATCGAGATTTCTGGTATTCTAACACCTTATTATATTCACTGTCATTACTTTAAACTAATGTTTTATATAATCGATATATTTTGACGACAGCTGACGATTAAAACTAAACGAACATCGTAGCTTCTCTGAGTCAAAAGTTATACTAATTGCAAATCTCGATATGCAGAAAAATAACCTCAAAATGGCGGCGCTTCCCCCTCAACCACACGCGATGCGTAACTGTTCTCGCGTATTGTAATGCATTCTTTGATCCTTTAGCTATCCGGTAGTATAATTTAATTTTGGATGTAGAGGATAGATTCGAAACTACAACGCCAAACTGTATCCCCCGATTTTGTTATCATTAGGTTTTTTGGATTGCCTCCGTATGGTAGCAAATTTAAAGACGTATTCACGTCAAAAAGTACAATTATTAAAGTTTCTGTGGGTTGTTATTATTCTTTATTCCCTTTTATCACATCCCAATCCTAATTATGGAATTCAGAGAAAATATAGACTGACAAAATAAGAATAAATTATATGGTATTACATATATTCTTAAAAAAAACTAATCAATTAAATTAACAATCGTCGAACATGGTTGAATTTAGGAGTTTAGAATATATAATAATAGAGTAAAAGAAAAAAATAATATGGGCTAAACCTATATAGTATATAAATTATAGTTTTGAGTAAGACAAAAAGAATAGTGTTGTTGAGGAAAAAAACAATAGAATTAATATTTAGATATAAAATAAAATATTAATTAATTCTCTGGAATTAATAAAGAGTCTGAAGATAATTATTCTTTTCTGAAAGTTTTTACATAAATGATGGTTTCTTGATAAAAGAAGTTAAACAAATATATTAGGTGTGCGCTATAGTGGACCTCCTTTTTCAGTTTTGAAGGTGGAGAGTGAGGGTTGGGGTAAGTCATTGTTGCTATGCTCACCAACAGGTATCGCTAGTTTCGTCAGTGAGTAGGTATTAATATTTCTAAACATTGCTTTGAAAAAAAAATACACAGGGGAAGGGGTTAAGTGGACAGTGCTGTTAAAATGATGACAGCCGGGTAATCTCTGGATTCCTTGAAAGTGTCAAGAACTGATGGGGGCGGCCTGAGCCTAGCCTGACTCACGCACCTCTCCTGGAGTAACCTTTTCACAACACAACCCATTTTAAATTACTAGCATGTGACAACGGTTGCTTCAAATTAATAAAGTAGTAACAATTTTAGATTTCAAGCTTTGACAGCCCCATCAAATTTTTAAAATAATATTTACACAATTTTGTTTCATTGAAAAGATTTAGTAGCTATTATATTAAAATTGTAGATACAAGGTAAAAATTTTGAATTTTAAATTGCATTGTATTATTTAAAATGTTATTTATAGGTTTAATGTAAACACTATGATCTAGCAAAGAAATCACAATATCTATGTCCTAAAAAAAATCGATAACACTCTATTTTTAGTGCAGAACTTTGCCTGCTCATATTTGAAATTTTTTTTAAATAGGGCCTATTAGATTTTATGGAAGATTTTAATTTAGGGCTTAGTTTTTGGACCACTCAGCCACTTTTCCGTGCTATTTTACGTGACCTACAACATTTTAACCATCAAAACTATCTGGATATATTTTCTAAGGAGTTTGGGCTAAGGGAGGTAGAATTTATTAATATGCAGTTCACACGCATTTACGTGATATACAGTGAAAGGCTATTTAAGAATAAGGCATCTACATATAAACTGCTGGGATTCAAATCCCGAATACTTCGTCACTGGCAAACAGGACAAGACTAGATTGAAGCCTTTTCTGGATTGCCCACCTATTAGAGTTGAATAAACTAAATGGAAACATTCTTCAAAACATTTAGGATATAGAAGACAAACGTCCACGAACATTTGTTTCAGGTTTTCATATTTTTATTCTCATCTTCCCAGTTCAATCGCTTTGTACGTTATGATCAGTAAGTATACCCTGATTTTGGTTAGAAAAACAGTTTAGAAAATTAAAACATATTTTCTTACGGTCAACATTGATAACATTTTACTATATTATTTGGGTCATTCTATAGGTTTTGATAATATCTATTAAGGTCACAGCTGAAGATAGCATGACTTGGTGAATGAATATATTAAAACTGATTTAGTAACTTTGGTAAATAACTTCTACTGTTCTTTCTATCAAAATCGTACAGACCTCACATATCTCTGTTGATCGCTAGATATAGTCGGATTGTAATAGGATGACCCATATTGTGTCAACTGCCGCCTAAAGTGTTTTGCAGTTGTCAATTTGACATAGTCTTAATCTCAACAGCTGCTGAAAGAAAAGGAAATGTATTTTTGATGATAATGTTGTCTGTCTTATATTTTATATCTTTTAAAAGACTCTTCTTATGACGATCCACCTACAGTACAGCTGTCATATAAAAGGCCTTCTAGCTATAAAATAAACATTTCTGCCATTTTACTATATTTTTAGCGTTATTTTATAATTATTGATGATATATCCATGGTGACAGCTGTAGATCATACGGCTTGACCTATCAATACAGGGGAAGTAGATATATCTAATATAGTTTATAGTTGTCAGGTAAGGTAGGCCCTTTCTATTGAAACTGGACTGTAGTTAAAGTTGATTTTAGCCCATACTTGCAATGACAGCTTAGTGGCAATAAAGAGAGGTACTATGTTTCAGGATCCGTTAAGAATAATTAGCTTATACACATGATAAACCCAAGTTAATGTAATATCACTTTTGGATTTAAATTTTATAAATTTATTTTGCATTTAGTTTTCATTTTTTATGTAAAAACGAAGCGTCACAGTTCCATGCCGGTTGACACGCGGACAGAATATCAAACTCGTCTAGTCAGGTTTGCAAGTGACGTGGAGATAATGAGGTTCAAACTACAGCTGGGTGTATTAAGAGTGGGTTTTTATGAGTGGTTTCTCTCTCTTCCTCTATGCAAATCCAGTAACATTTTGTCTCACTACTAGCTTTCTCAACACTATCCCATTAGTGTAAATTGACGCCTATAAGCCAAATGAGCAGTAAGATGTGGAGGAAAAACGACTTACATGATTCATCCCAATATTTGTAGGCCTGTTATAAAAAGCTGACAACACACTAAAATTATTTATTAGACAACATATTTATATTATAGTTTAGTTTGTGTTGCTGTCATTCAATTGGTACTTATTTAATGTATTTAAAAACCATAGGTTTATCCAAATATCAGGGGCTCAATTAAAGTGCGGTGTCATTTTTCTTTTATATTTAGATTAATACTAAGTGAACGATCGTATTCTTAACAATGTGTGTATTGCGAATATATCCAATAATATACAAAGGAAGCTGTAAAAGGTGCCAAACAAACGCTTGACTCCAAGTCTTCGGTGGCTTTTTCTGACAGCTCTAAAGTAGGTGACGAAACCTGTATAGTTCAGGGATATTAGAGCATTGGAGCTAACACCCCGGCTCGATTTTTGCGTACAGTTGATGGTTTTTAGTTATATTTGAATGAAAACTAAACTTTGGTTCTATAAACGTGCCTTAAATTTGGCGTAGTACATTGTTCGGATTCACGGTGTTTCTTTAAATGACTCTTATGGACGGACAAACCGTAACATATTAGATAGGTAAATTTTAATTTTTGGTATTTTGTAGTCATTGGTAGGAGCCTTATTCTGAAATAAAGAAATAATCCGTTTTATATATTATTTTTAACTCACATGTGGTGCACGCTCTGTAGTAAAATGTTTATGTAGTCTGTACACAACGTTTTGGGTACAGTAAGAACACTAGGAAGGACCTTTTTAAAAATACAAACATATTTTTGTGGTAAAAATTGAAATGTTCAATTATATTATTAGTTATAAGTTGATAGTTATTGGTAATATCTATCAAAAGTTACAGCTTTAGATTACATGACGTATGGACACAGGCTAGTTTAAGTAACGTTTATAGCTGTCAGATGCTATTCTAGTACGGTGTTTCTTCTATAGACAGCCACACATAATGTAGGGTGATTCATTCGTGACTGTACATTAATTTTGGAACGTCATAAACTTCGCTTTCCTCATGGCAAGTAGAACTGTATCATAGAAGATGCTGGACGGGCCCACCGACAGCATCCAGACACAAAATATCCCGACGCTCCTAATTGTGTGATGTTCAGTAAGAGTTCAATCACGAAAACACAAACAATACTAATAAAACATTTAAAAAATGATCAAAAGCTAGGAAAGAGCTATCTCTACTAGACACAACCAAATAAAAATAGATTTGTTCTTTAATGTATTTGAAAGGTATGCTCAAAACTTCCCAAGATGTGTTGGCAAGCATAGATCTGGTTAATGACCTAAGGCCGGCCGTGGAAAGGTTATGGAGGGTGAGGAGGAGGAAGAGGGTGTTAAGCTGTTCCTGGTACCTGTCACCTGACTTTGCCTAAACAGAATGTTGACAAATATCTGAGGGTTGGGTTTTGTGGAGGGGGTAGGCAGGCTACGTAAGCGATAGCAGAGTTCCTTGCAGGTCATCGCTGAACTAATTTAAACAAACTTTGGCACAAAATTACGTAAGTTCTATGTGGTATTTTAATTTGAAAAAATACGTACCTTTATTTGAGCTAAAATTAATTGTTTATATAGAAAAAATTTGGCCCCACTCACAACGTAGAAATGCAAACTATTGCATCAATTTAATAAATTAATCAATAGGATTGTTGATAATATCTTTCTATAGAAACATAGAAATATATTCGAACTACAAAATAAAAAATACCACGTACCCCTGCGATATTTCATGATCCCGGAAAAATGTACAAAAGTAGGTTTTATTTTTGCCCTTTTCTCAACCCAGCAGCCCCACCTTCATGCAGCCTTAAAGTTGAAGATTTGGCTGGATATCACCAATGAGTTCGTCCATGTTGAAATAGCAGTAATTTCCGAGATATTTTCCTTTTATTAATTCCAACTCCTCCACAATTTGAAGAAATAAACAATCAATAGTTCTTGCCCATACACTTAACTTTTCATTTGTGTACTTGCACTTTACTTTCAAGCCATTGTTGCACCTAAAAATTAAATTCGGCTAGGAGCCATAACGATTTTGGTTAAAATAACACCAAGTCCAAAGAGAAAACAAATGTATTAAAACAAAAGATAAAATATTGGCTATAGACTAGAGATGAATAAAAAATAAAATGTAAATATAATGTAAAGATTGAAATATATGTCAATGAATATGAACCAAGTTTCTTAAAATAATTAAAATGTTTATTTCCATCTGTAAAATTTGATATGCGCGCTAGTTTGGAGGTATTTATATAAAGTATTTTTTCTTTTATTACCTCTTTTATAATCACGAGACCCACCACTCACTTGTTTCATAGATCTGCGTACGCCTTGAAATAAATCATGGCCAACATTGAAGGATAATTAATCTGTTTAATAAAAGGTAAGTGTTCTTGTTTGGATCAAAATTCCTTATTTAAATTATTTTAAACAATGTTAGACGTTCTTCTTTCCGTTTTTTAAATTTAAAATGAATGTAAATAGTATTATTTTAACACACCGGCAGCACAGTGTGTTACGCTACGGCCAGACTTTGAAGTGCATCATTTAAAACGAAAATAAATTGGAAACTATTCACAAAAATTAGAAAAATAGGGGAATGCATGGTAGGGTGGCAAATAACTTTACATTGTTAACATCCTTCCTCATAATCTCTTCATTATAACATTTATTCACTCAGTTAAGTGTTAAATTACTGGTCTGGGGTCTGGTTAAGTTCATTTTATAATTATAATTGGTTTATAACCAACATTAAGCAGTATTGGCGCTCTAAAATAAATTTCCCTTCAAAAATTGAAGAACAATTTTTTTTTAAGAATCTTAGTCTCGAATCAAAAATTATCTCGACTCATCAAATCTCGAATATCCTTAGGAATTTGAGGGATTCAAAGGATTGGAGGGCCCATTCCTAATAAATACCTATGAAATAACACCAATAATATAGTAAAATGCTATCAATTTTGACCACAAAATATATATTTAAATACGCTCAAAGCTAATTCCTCTGAGAATTGGACACTATGCACTGTCTCTGTCTCCAACAGATTGGTTTCGGAGTGAATCAGCATTTCAGCAACATCAGACGGAGTAATGTTCTGACAATTATCTAGTAGGGTAATGTCATCAACGCCCTGCCGTTGTGTTATGTGTCTGTTTGATGTCCTCTTGTACCTTCTCCTACCGCTTTACAATGTTACTGTTGAGGTGGTAGGCTGATACTATCGGTATTGGCAAACAATACTTGAACACGATCCTGAGGCACAATAGGGCCATCTCTATGGAAGCGAGAGAGAGGTAGTAAGGTTAGACAACAACCAACAGAGGACCCACAGGAAACCATCGATTTAAGCTCAATGTTCATCGAAGTTTAGGCGTCCGTTTTTGGGTTGATTATGTTTATGAATTATCGAATACTTCACGTTTTAATCAACGAGGCAATATTGGAAAATATTTTTGTCTGATCCTAAAATATTTTAACGAATCATTATATGAATCAAAAAGAATGTTTTGTCCTGAACTTCTTCAATAGAGGTGTTTTGTTCAACAATTTGGTTTTCCTCTTTTTAATAGAATAATATTATTTTAAATCAGGCATCAGAATCAGGATGAATGTTTTGTCCTGAACTTCTGCAATTGTTTTATTCAATAATGGGATTGTTATATTGTAGCAATAAAATAGTTTTTTAAATCAGCATCAGAATCAACATCAATGTTATGTCCTGAACGTTTGAAATAGGGGTGGTTTTCTCAAAAATGTGGATTTCTATTTTAACGGGAAAATATTGTTTTGAATCAGTATCAGATTAAGAAATAATAGTTTGTCCTTATCCTCTGCAATAGGGGTGTTTTACTTAATAATGTTATTTATTTTAGCACATAACCTTACAACCCGTTTGAATTTTAAGATTATTTTATTCGTACGATTATGTGTTATAGATTAAGAAGGTTTACTTTAAAGAAAGTGTAAACTCAATTGCAGGGAGGGTGAGTGTAAAACATTTAGAAATAAATATTCTTAATACACCCAACCTGGATACGATCCCTGATCTCCCTGTCACTGGCAGTCCAATTAATTGCGAGTGTGACGCCTTAAACGATTGCGCCACTGAAACAGGTTCAAAGTTTATTTAGTTTGGTTTTAATAGATTACATTTAGATAATCTGGGAAAAGTTAGACATTGTTAAAGATAATATAAATTTGATCAATAACAGGTAAAGTTTTCTAGATATACAGGAATATTCAGATATCTAGGATGGCAAGAGGTTTCAATATAAACATTTCCACGTTATTAATGAGGGTCAGCAACGCCAAGTGGATGTGCTACGAGACGTTTAATAAAACGCTGTCTGCACCTTGAGGTGTAGGCAACTCATCAGTCTTCAGCACATAGCAAGTTGCATGTTGTGTAAATTATAACTAGTAACAGACATTGAAAAGCCTGACAACAGCTATATAATTGTTGATTCTTTTGAGGCTATAGATATTTAGAGCGCAGTATTTTGACTGAGGGGTCGGATTAACTTCTGATTGGGAGATACGTTAGCACTATCCTACGTGTCAGGGGCCTGTGTTGGTTTCCGTGAGGGGTCACATGTATTGCCGATCCCCCACAGCACCAACTTTGACGTCTAAATCTGCCACCACTGACCCCATGGGAGTGACGTGGAAGACTTGTCTTATCACCCTCTTAAACCTCTATATTTTTATACCCGAATATCTGAGTACCTCTGCAAAATTCATTAACTACAATAATTAATAGTGATCACATTCTTAGGATGTGATATGTAATACCCTCAAAATAAAGTGATATGGGCTATTTTTATATATACTGGAAGAATTTCAAATGATTTTACTAGAAAATTATACCGACGTTGAATTTTTTTTTAAATATTATAAGTATGACGTTTAGTATCTTTTGATCTATTGCTTCAGTGCTTAAATGTATACTTTAATTTCTTTCTTTACGTTTTACCCAACATATCCCTCCTAGACACTGATCTGATAAAGAGAGACAAGAATACCCTAGCCCATTTAGGAACAGAATGAAAATACCTTGTAATAATTATAGAATCGCATAATAATATCCCCTTTTGAGCAATATAGTTTAACATATTTTTAATACCAGAAACAATTATTTAAAAATTTATTTTTAATATTTTTAGATAATGGTTGTATAGATAAAACATAAGGAGCTATGTCATAGTCTTAGAACATATATTATTATTTTATCGCCAACAGGACCACATTTGAACTTCACTGTACCATTCTCATACTCTCTACGTGTAAATAGGGGGTATTTTCAATAAATTACATTTCCTTACCATGACTTAATACACATATATTATTTTATTTAAAATGTAAAAAAAAAACTTTTGGAAATATTACCTTACTGGCACAACTTATTTTCCAATTCAACTAGTGTTTGAGTCAGACAGACTATTCAACCTTTTCCAATAGAGTTAGTTGAGATGGAATACTGACCTTCCATTGTTTGAGTCAGAGAGCCTATTCAACATTTTACAATAGAGTTAGTTGAGATGGAATACTGACCTTCTATTGCTTGATTCAGAGAGCCTATTCAACATTTTACAATAGAGTTAGTTGAGATGGAATACTGACCTTCCATTGCTTGATTCAGACTGACTAATCAACCTTTTCCAATAGAGTTAGTTAAGATGGAATACTGACCTTCCATTGCTTGATTCAGAGAGCCTATTCAACCTTTTCCAATAGAGTTAGTTGAGATGGAATACTGACCTTCCATTGTTTGAGTCAGACAGACTAATCAACGTTTTACAATACACGTAGTTGAGATGTAATACTGACCTTCCATGGCTTTATTCAGACAGACTAATCAACCCTTTCCAATACAGCTAGTTGAGATGGAATACAGATTGTCCATTGTTTGAGTCAGGCACACTATCCCCTCATCCGGCCGTTTTGTTTGTCAAATTACCTCCTCCCTCTGAGATGATTAAAACAATTAGAGAAGTGCACGGAGCACTCAACAAGCAGCAGACTGCACACGAACACGCGCACGTTATGTGGTCTGGCAAGGGGGTGGCCGAGGGTGGTAGAATCTTTGTGACGGTGTAATTAACCGGGAAACGTGTCGGAAATTACAGTAACCCCCCCTCCAGTAATAGACCAGATTTCCGGCCAGTCTATTACATGTTAATACTTGGCTTCGTCTTGACCATATCCGTCCTAGGGCCCGGGGGAGTTAGTCACACAGTCCGTCTCTTCCGTGGACGGTCACCTCTCTCCATCACCACCGGTTTGAATACCCACTTGTATATTAATTATATAGGAGTTAAATATACTTGGTGATAGTGGTGACCCATTTTATAACTCTTAGAATTATATTATTTAATCCAAGAATTAATATTATTATTTGAAAGGAATGAAAGGCCTAATGGAAAATATATAACTTGAACACAAAATTGACTAGGACCATAGGCTAGAATCAGTAATGCATGTAAAAAAAACTTTGGAAATCTTTGATTCATTCGCGAGTTTATAAGAAAGGAAAATAAGCTTTTAATAGTGTAGTATTTTTATAAGACACAACCGTATATATTTTTTCATAGAGTATATTATAGATTGGAACAACATTTATAAAAACTAGACTGATATAAATCATCCTTGAATGGGGTTCCCCTCAGAAAAAACAAATTTATACTTACATTCTTATGAAAAACTAAGAATTTTAAAAAAAATCTAGTTTTCAAAAACTATTTATTATTAAACTGTTCTTGAATAAATTTTCGCCTTACAACAAGTGAACATTGTTATTTTTTTATTAAAAACACCCCTCAAATATTAATATTTAACACATTCGTTAGAGCCCTTTTCAAAAAAGTCTGCATCAAAATATAATATTTATTCAATAAATTACCATTAATTGTAGTATTATAATCTACATCACGAAGTGACCTTGAGGTATTACCTTATAACAACAAAATATCAGGTTTGTGTGAAATCAAACCATTTTGTCTGTAGCCCCAGGTAGACAAAGGTTCAGACAAAATATTGAGGTAAATTTTTTTTTTAGTCTGGGGCACAGACAAGAAACAGACTCTCAACCTTACGGGGGTTTTGCTGAACTCCTTTTGCCGGCTTGAGTCCTTTAACACTGGGCTTCGCTAGTGTCACTGCTGGGTGATGATGTGATGATAGGACTAACCGCAGCGATCCTAGTGTTGAAGGACTCAAGCTGCTAAAAGGAGTACAACCATTTTAAGCTGGTAGTTGATTGTCTGGGTATAATATTTGTCTGTGGTTCAGGGCATATAAAACGTCAACATTAATCATAGTCTTGAGTAAATAATTTTCATGATTACATTTCTTTCTCTATATGATTTATAAAATAAAAATTTAGCGGATAACAATATGTAAATTACAAAATTAAAGTAAGATTTCTCTAATAGGTTTTCAGTCGTTTGTGATTATGAATACAGCCGTAATTTAGTGGAGAATTACTTCCCATGCCTATCAATGCGAAATAATATTTATGATCACATAGCTTCTCTTCGTACAAAAATAAATATACTAGCTTTGTTTGATCGACTGTGTGTGCATTAAAATAGAATGTTTAGTTCGGATATAACGAATGATTTTGTCCCTCTTTATTTTTACAAATCCCTCACCTCTATATATTTACAATACTGTCAAGACCAGCAGAACTTTATCTGAGCTTCCTGTCACCACCCCAACCCCCTCAAACCCCCTCAACCTACGTTAACACATGCTCCGGGGCTTATGAACCGATAACACATTGCAAAAATATGTTAACAAGACGTTCGAAACACTTCGTCACTCTTGGCAAAGACTACCCTGACCACAAAAAACAAACAAAAAAAACTGCTCCTGTTGTAACACATCCAAATTCAGATGATGGAACACCTTGTTTTTTTATTCACAAGTACTTGGTATAACAACGTTACAAGTACCTGAGACAAATACTGTTCTTAATGATTCATCACTTCAAAGAGGCTCGTAGTCTCAACTTGATTGGAGACACTAAACAATTACAATTACGTTCTAATTTCCAATGGGGTTGGGACGAGGATGGTAGATTTTAGAAGATACATATTAACATTTTCTAGGTGGGAAAGTGTAATATCATTTAGGGTCACTACAGCCGACTAAGATTTGAACCTCGACCTTCTCATTACTGTCAAACTAATTAGGATAAGATTATCACGTACCCACCCATACGGGTTCGTCACTAACAATGTGACTAGGTAAGTTAGTGATGGCTCAAAATTCCTCAAGGTTATCGTGTGAGGAATGAACTGATATAAGTTACATTAACTCGAAGTATACCAGTATAATTATCTTACAATGTCGTCATAGGAAACTACATAGTTTGATAACAACTGACACTCAAGAAATGAGCTCATACATCATTAACTAACGATAAACAGACGGAGTTATGAACTCTGATGAATAAATATTACTATATTTAAACCTCCACCTAACCCCCTTCGGTGGTCTAAGGATAAAAGGCGTCACTCTCAAAATAAAATGGCCTTCCAATGACGGGGATATTGGGGTTCAAATCCTGGTCAGATGTACTGAGAAAGATTAATCCTAAATTAACCACTTCCTTCCTCCAAGCAAATACTGGTACATTTAATACAAACACAACCTTCTTCATCCCCCACAAAATAACATAGTTAATATTGAAACGTATGAATAAAACGCTTGGTAATACAAGGTGCTAAGAAAACCTGCTCCACTTGATGTTAAGGTGTTAGTTAAGGTATCATATTTATATGCTTATAAATAAAAAGTTGTATTTATATGCATATTAATTACTCACGTCAAGATGTATTTTTATGAATAAATGTAAGAAAACTGAAAGAGCGATATCTTAAATATATTACTTAAGACTGATGCCATACAGATTATAAAATGCTATGACTTTGTAGCATTTGGCTACAAGCATAGGGGAGTCGAGTCAGGAAAATATACAACCAACCCCGTTTCACCGTCCCTGCATCTCGGACTATGTGTCGGAGAGAAAAACAACAGCACAGCCAAGCATAGCCGTGCCACGAAATAGACTAGCCAATGCCATAAAGTGTAGGTTTGACTGTTAACCCCGATAAGGTAACTTGGGCTAGACCTTCTATTAAATACCTTGGATATGTGATTTCTTCTGGAAATCTGTTCATTGACCCTGAGCGCATCCGCCCCATTGTAGTCTATTCCCCGCCCAAGAACCTTAAAGGTGTTATGAGATTCATTGGGATGTGTGTACTGTGTATACTACGCCAAATTTATTCTGTCCTTTTCTGAGATAACCGCGCTTCTTAACTCTCTAAACAAGAATGCTGTTACTTTCTGTTGGGGTAATGAACAGGCTCGTGCTTTTGACCTTTTGAAGAGGAAGCTATACTCCCACAAAGTGTTAAGGATGCCTGAGCTTTCGATTCCCTTCCTCCTTCACGTGGATGCATTATCTGTGGCTCTGGGTGCTGTATTATCCCATAGGACATCGGGGGGCGTCAGGCCGGTGGCTTTCGCTAGTCGGACGCTCACCGATGCCGAAAGGAGATATAGTGTCTACGAGAAAGAATGCCTTGTGTGTGTTTATGGGATCAAGCGGTTTGCGGATTATTTAGAACAGAGAAAATTCGAGTAGTACACAGATAAAATGGCACTTTAGTGGATGCGGAAGCATCCTAAACAATTTGGAAAGGTGGGAATATGGGTTTGTAGTCTATATTAAAGTTCTCGACTCATCACATTTATGGAAAGCATAATTCAACTGCAGATGCTTTATTCAGCATGGCGGAAGATTGTAATCCTATAGGTTCTGATGAGGTAGCGCCTGCATCTTGCGTAATCAGGTCTATTTCTGAGTCTTTTGTTGCTATCAAGGATCATCAGGATAGAGACCCCTAGTGTTTGGACGTCCAGGAATGGATTCTCAATGGACTGTATTATATTTTTAAAGATATTATAGTTGTGAACAATGCTAAGGAATAATGTAAAATAAGTGTTGTGCCTGTGACTATACGCCCCATGTTGTTAAGGTATTTTCATTATTTTATGTGTGGGTGTTATCTTGGCATGCTGAAAACCTTTAGGAAAGTTTCTATAGAGCTATTTTGGCCTGGGTTGTATAACAAAGTTAAAGAGTGGGTTAGCCATTGTGAGGATTGCCAGAAGGCTAAGCCCACAAAAAATTTCAGAGTTGAGTTTCATTCGGCCAATGTAGCTCATCGCCCCTGGGATAAGATGTTGGTCGATTATGTTGGGACCATTACCCGTTCTTCTTTAGGTAACTTCTGTATTTTTGTATTTGTTGACGCCTTTTCTAAGTTTGAGATAATGAATCCTCTTCGTAACATGAAGGCGTACATTACTGTCAACTCCCTATGTGGGCAATATTTGGGTGTTATTATTAGGGACAATGGTCCCTGCTTTAGGTCTGTTACTTTTAAGGATTTGTGTTTTGGTTGGGGTATCAAGAATGTGACCACCAGACCCTATCAACTTGGGCCGAACCATATGGAATGGCTTAACCGAAATTTTGTGGTCGCTTTAATGATTTTTCATAGTCAGGCACAATATAAGTGGGACCAGTAGTTATTTTCCTTATTTTGGCCTTCAACTTGGCCTTCCACGAACCAGCTGGGTCATCACCAGCTTCTGTTTTTCTTGGTTGTAAGTTGAATCACCCTCTTTTAGTTATCTGGGATTTCGAACCATTATAGCAAGATAGTGATTATTCATCTCGTGAGGATAAGTGTAGACGTGCCCTCGATCATTTGAAGAGAGCACAAAGTGAACCGTTACGCCTAATTAGGCAAGTTCAAATACAAAAAATATTATAATAAGCTTGAAGAAAAAATTTAGAGTGTGCAGTGTAAGTAAAAAGCAAAATAAAACTGGGCAAAACCTAGCTGGAGCCCAGCACACGCAATAAGAACTATTGCGGGACTCGTCCCTGCGGTCACCCTCAAAATTAATAATATATGTCATGAACTAGAAACGTGACTACTCCTCTGTTTAGAATATTAGATAACATATTTAAGTTGAAGTAACCTACCTAAGGATGAGTATATAAAAGGGTAAAATACAAACATAGTAGTCTAGAGAACATTTATTTAGATTCAACAAGATATGGATAACAATTCATTTAAAGCAAAAGTTTCAAACAATTTATAGAATACAATATACGCAACCTTGCGTCATGGCCTCTTAG